>KZ505690.1:1142768-1169765 GCA_002844005.1 Limosa lapponica baueri
TCATAGGAGAGGTGCTCCATCCCTCTGATCATCTTTGTGGCCCTCCACTGGACCCATTCCAACAGGTCCATGTCCTTCCTGTGTTGAGGACTCCAAAGCTGGACACAGTACTCCAGGCGGGGTCTCACAAGCGCAGAGTAAAGGGGTAGAATCGCCTCCCGTGATGTGCTGGCCATGCTTCTCTTGACGCAGCCCAGGATGAGGTTGGCTCTCTGGGCTGCCAGTGCGCACTGCCGGCTCATGTTGAGCTTCTCATCTATCACTTCTTGTTGATAGTACAGACAGTACAGATAGTGCAGATAATCTATGAAGGCAAAGAGAGGTGATGGTAACATGCCACTGAAAAAAACCAACGCAGCAATTTTTACTATGACACCACAAAACTGAGTGCCAAAAAGGGGAGAGATCCTGAGATGGCAAAACAGATATACAAACCAAAAATAAAACACTTTACATATTTTCTTCAAAGAAATCCCAATCACATATCTAATATACATTTTTGGCATTTTCTGCTGGAAATTTTAAACAAAATTAAATTGTTTTTAAAATTTAAGCTGATACCTAGAAAAAAACAACCCCAAAGTGCTCACAAAAGTAGTGTTCATTATGCTAGTAATTATATTTTTTTTTGTAATTTAAAGCTGGTGGCACCACATTTTGAACTACAGTTTTTCCAGCCCTTTTATATAGGAAAAAGTTGGTCATTGATTAGGACATAAAGGAAATGAAATGCAGAAAAGGAAAGACTCTATAAATTATCAGGGTACAGTTTAACGCGCTCAAAGCCCATTTAGGTTTCAAAGTTGTTCAGTGGTCCTCTACTACAAAATTGACTGTCAAGGTTAGGACTTTGGGTAGGGCTGTGATTCCTGTGTTTTTGGTGGGCTGAACTCAGCTCAGAGCACCCCCCACCATTGGGACTCACATCTGTTTTGGTTAAAACCACAATCTCTGCCTGGTGTCTGGGTTCAGCCTCCTACAGATATCCTCCTTAACCAGACAGACCCAACAGCTTTTGTTACCTGTAAACTCATTTCCTCTGGAGATCTGTGATGACTCAGGTATGCTTTCAGTGACAACCCATTATTTATTTTTGCATCCACCCACAGGCTGCAAAAATGTGGAGCAGACAGGATAAAATTTAACAAGAGACCAAGACATAAATTTCCTTAATTTAACTGAATTCTTTATGGTTTGCTTTCTGCTTTGATCTGGAAGAGACAGTCGGCTTCATGGGGTCCATGTGTGTGATTACGTCTGTCTTGTATTTTAGTTCAGTTTTATTCCTCCACAAAAAACAAACAAGACTGAGAGAAAAGACAAAATAAACACAAAAAGCAGTCAGTCTAGAGAGTGTGTTAATTTTTAACCAGAGAAAGACTGAAAAGCCACAGCTCCTTAGCAGCACAGTTTATACCATAAAGAGGACAATAGTGGGCAAGACATTTACTGCACATCAAATGATTACATGAGAAATGGCCAGATACCTTTCCCCTTCAGAGGAGCTGACGGAGTTTTGGAGGCAACTGCCATTTTCAGCCCTATGGTGTTCTTCCCAACATGTTATCTCCTGGAAATGTCCTGTCAGGTACAGGACAAAGGTACTCCTACAAAGGCAGCGCTAGCATTTGAAAACACATGGAATTGACCAGAATGCTTTTTGAATTCTCAGGTTTGAGCATGATTCTTTTGTTCATCTTTGTCTGATGGTCCAGTTTGCTACATTTATTTGAAGAGGTTTTACCCGTTGAGAAGAATATTGATGAAGAAATGAGAAAAGGGGCTTTGAAGGAAAACAGGTACAGTAAAACCTGTCAAGTGAAATTAATGCAGTAGGGTTTCCTGTGTTATATTACCTTTATTTAATATTCTTATATAACTACAAAAGTAAATCTCTTGAAAGTTGTATTCCCACTGACAGCTTCCCTGCTATTTTATGGCAGCATCCACTATACTTAATGGTCTATCACAGCTTCCATTATAAGTTCTGATTTTTCAAGGTTTTATTGTAGCAACAAAATTGTTAGAAGGGGATTTTGTCCTGTGAGAGTCTGGAAAATGAATTTTAGTTTGAATTGGTTTAGCCATCTCTAAATTAGAGGCAAAGAGATTTTTTTTTCATTTTTCAGGCTTTATCCATTTTTTTTCTTTAATAGCCAATTTCTTTTCTATTGTAAACTGACATCGTTCCTGTAAAGGTGGAAAAAAGAATCAGAAGTTTGGCTTCTGTCTAGAATATCTGTCTCGATAATCAAACAAGGAATTATTTTATTTCTTTCAATGCACAACAGATCTGAGTCTGCAGATATGCACTTGTGCAGTTTTTCAAACAGATACCCAACAGTGGGAGAATTTTATAATGTGTGAAGGAGTTGTATAGACGCTCTGCATGGCAAAGCCCAGGACCAGTTCCTGATTTACTAATTGCAATATCTGAGTCACCCTTTGCTCTTCAGTTTACACCTGCACCACCTAAATGCTACCTACTAAAGCTTCTTTCCTACTTTTTCAAATCTAAGGAACTGTCATCCAAGAAATCGGCTCTCTTCCTTCCTGCACAGACAAAAAAAAACAAAACAATGAAAAGACCGTCCCTCATGCATGTGCCACTGAAAACAGAGTAGAATAGAGCTCTATCCTAGGTCCCCTGTTGCAATGTCAGGCTCCAACTTACTTGACTACTAACCGTAAGTGTTGTGGCAAACGTACAGCACATCATTTGATAAAAAGCCACCCATAATAAAATCATTGTTTTTGCATAAACAATAAAAAAACGGAAGTGTGAAAATATGACACCTACACAAAGTCAATGGTCATCTGTTCTTCAGGACAGAGAAACAGCAACATTTGACCATGCTGTAGCAAGACAATCTAAAATTTTCAAACAAGGACACTAGAATAAACCCGAGCTACTTCTTTTGACATATTGTTGCATATTCAAATCCATAATTTAGAAACAGCCATTAATACAATGAATATCTGTCACATAAAAATAATTTCTACCCCTCAAAACAGGAAGAATTTCAAAATTTCTTTTTCATCAAGGTTAAATAATTGATTTTACAAACTACAGGATTTGACCTATAATTTTAAAGAACCTCAAATGGATAGATAGATTCAATGTTCATATTCAGTATTAGAGATGAAAACAGTGTTTAACATAATTTGTTCACCAATGGGAAAATATAAGTCTGTGACATTCATAACCTATTTGTTTCTTTACTAATGGAGGAGTATGATGGAGATTTGTTTTTCTGCAAAGTCCACCTTTTAATTGTGTGGCACTGTTATAAATAGGGTTTTGCAGAATGCAATGACCAATTGCAACTTGTTCCTGCAGTGATATTACCTCTCAGCCTATTGAGATATGGCGGACTTCTGAAGTGTAGAAGAAAGATGTTAGTTCAGCCTATTTTATGAAAACTTTTAAAAGAAATGAAACCTTTTTTGAGTGCTTACCCGTTCCTTTTTAACATCAGCATCTAGGTTTTGTAAGTGTCTTATGAAATTGTTTAGAACTGTCCTGTGGTGAAATGATGATACAGGAATCCTCTTTGTCAAAGGATGTAGAGTAAAATCTAAAAGAAAAGAAGAAGAAAAAATAGAAAAATAATATAATCTAAGACTGAAGTTTATATAAATATGTGTATGTACACAGACATTTCTCTCAAATGTATGTATATACAGTAATTTGTTTACATTTGATAGCATTCTTTCATTTTCAAGTGGCATTTTTTATTTTTATGGTATGTTACAATCTACAGTATTGCTTATGTTCTTATACTGCTGGAATTTTGTTTTGAAAGTTTACTTTTTTTGTTGCAGTTAATATGTGGTTACAGATTGTTTCAATAAAACAAAGCTACCCAAAATATTTTCTAACTGGATCCTCTTGAAGCAGTCTATTGCATTACAGTTAGGTTTGCGTCTGTCTTTCCCCTCCTTTTAGTACAACAGTCTGAGGAAAGCAATTACCTGGCTGTGAAACATATTTCTTGAACAGCAGGATCTGGCTCAGTGGCGTGCTCCTTATATCTACAGAACTATTCTGGCAATGATGGCAAGACGGAAAATAGGTGACCAATTAGCATCTGCCTTTACTAGTAAAACTGTTGATTTGTTTTGCCTAAAGGCTTTTTTTTTAGGGAGGAGGTGTAGTACTTTGTTTGTGATTTACATTACTTTCTCCTCTCCTGTGTCCATATGATGTTAAATCACCAAGTGCCTAGATATTCATTAAATGTTTGTGTGTGTATATATGTTTGTGAAAGGGAGAGAAAATATGACTTTCAAAAGGACAAATGTGTGTTAATATATGTTTAAATTAGGATGTACCTTTTACTTTAAGATCAGATTTGTTGACAAGAACACAGGTAATTAGTTTCCTTCTTCAGCAGGATCCATCTTCTTCTGCAGATGGGTTGATAAGCAGGGATTCTTTTTTGGTAAGTTCAGAGAGGGGAAATGCTTGCTTTTTTTTTGTTTTGTTTTCTGGAGCAAAAATACAAAAGCTTTAATTAATTAAACATATCCTGATATTTTCATTTGTAAAATAATTTTACTTCCTAATCAGTTTCAGCATGGATCTCAAAAACCTCAAAAATAGTAAGTTGCTAATCAAACTCACCACTGGATAAGGGAGGTAAAAAAACTGTCTATGTGATTAAAAAGTGAATATTTTCAGGAGGTGTAATGAAGCAACCTTATTTTTTGTTTTCATGGTATGTGATAAATTAGCTTATAAATGAAATAATTTGTTCAATTTTTTTTTCATTTATCTCTTTATAATAGAGTAATCCAAAGGACATGTACCTGAAGCTGCAAATGACATATTACATCCCAGTACATTATAGTGTGATAAAGATATCCAAGCAGTGGTAAATAAAATAATATGTATCATTTATCATGAGAGAAGAGCTTTCTAATATTGCAAATCACATATTTGTATGCTCTTAAGATACTAATGATGATAATAAGAGTGATTTTGATGCATCATACTGGGTGAAAGCAGTCCAGCTAAACAAATCAGATATTAACTAAAAACTAGAGAGAGTCCTGTGAATGGAACTTAAAATGCAACTAGTTGCTTATTATCCCAGCAAAAGAAAGGCCAAAAGAAAGAACATAAAGCATGATAGTTGGTTATCTAGATTTCATCAATAGGGGCCTAGATTCTGAAATATTTTTGGAAAAATGTACATCTAGAAGAATATATAGTATGATATGATATGATATGACACCTACATAATCACAGGCTAGGTATACCTATGGGACCAGAGAGACCTTCCCAGTTATTAAGATCCATAAGGCGTACTCCAGGGTTGTTTTATTTGGAAGTATCACTGTTCTCCCCATTCCTGCACCTTGGCTTAAACTGGAAGAAAGCCTGGGAGGTGGGTGGAATGTGAGTTACCTTGCACTGCAGGTGATCTCCCATCTGGCCCCTAATTTGGATGTAACCATAGATGCCGAAGGAATGTTTGCAACCCCCAGAAGTGTGACTTTGCCCAACAACATGAGATGATCTAACAGAAGACACTAATTCTCACTGGAAATCTTGCCTCTTATGTAATCACAAACTGACATCAGTTTTTCTCTTTTTCATTTGTAAGAGATGCTCAGTTTGGAGCACAGAGCCTCTTTATTATTCATGGTTAGCACCTGTCTTAGTGGAGGTGTGTACAGTCACCTGCTTTGCTCCCAGCAAGCATGACTGCATTTTCCCCTTCTCCTTTCATCTAGGGAAAAAACTCATGCCTCCAGCCTGATTTTTTTTTTTTTTTTAAAGATGCTGCACCTGCACCCTAAATAGCAGGATGCCTAAAATCCTGGTCAGTGCCCCACACTGCTTCACAGCCACTTACTCTGCTCTGGTCCCTTACACATTAAGGGAGCAGTTTAGCTCTACTGGGGAAGAAAGCAAGGAACAGCCTCCACAGAGGAATATTTAATTAAAGACATTCAAGGCTATGTTAGTATTTCAAGCACCCCTGAAGTTTGAAAAACCAAAAATCCAGACATGCCATCTCACTTTTTTTCATTTTGGGAGTCTGATTTTTAACAGCATTCAGGCTGGACATTCTTTATATGTGAGAAAAGATGTCCATCTAGTTTCCTTATATTCAGTTTCTGTCTCCTTTGGCCACATTTTTAGCTGACTGTGGTCAAACCATGAAAGCATCTGTCATTACTTCAGTGTTGAGATTCCTCCCATTTCACTTGCTTTGCCCATTCTAAAAGTGTTTGCCATTACAATAATCTGCATTTTCCTTTTCTCACCTTCCTTCAATTATGTTTGGATTTTGCCAAATGAGTTCCCTCCTACATACCTCTGTTCATGTTCACATTCGTGTTCATGTTCATGTGCTGGATACTTCTTTTTGCTTAACCTTGTCAGATATCTCAAGTAAGAAGCAGGGAATTCTCTAACAGAGTCAATGTTTAAACCTAGATTTATGTTTATTCACATTCAGAGCATTTTCCCTTGAAAATTCTCTTCCAACTCTCCTTGTGTGGCATTCACTGTCACATAAAACCTGATATTAGTTTGGTGTGCTTGCCTGGTTTCCTTAGAAACCTTTCTGAGTGATTTCCTGTAAAGGAAATTATCATCCCACATTTAGGAAGGTACAGTTACAACTGAATAATGTTTTGACAGAATTATCAAAATTAAATTGCACACCTTACTTTAGCACCACATCTGAATTAGCCTAATTTATATTTTTAAATCCTAAATGCCTTCTTTTCAATTTTGAGCTACAGATCAATGTCCATCATGTTTAGAAAGTCATCAGATGATGAAAGGTCATGGCTAATCTAGGTACTGAAGCATTATATGCAGTAATTTCATTTTGTAAATCTGATTGTTTTAGAGTCTTTTTAAGTGACAAACCAGACATTTGCATCAGACTCAGGAAATGTTATTATTATATCAGCTTTAAATTTTGCTGGCAGCCTTTATTTCAGTAGCACACAATGTGCCAAAAGTTACGCTGTATCGGAATTTGGTCTCCAGCGCAGTGTCAAGAATTACTTGGGGATGTTAAAGCTTTGATTCGTGATCAACGGGTTCACTTGCATGGACTGGTGTTAGTTTGAGCCTTCAGATACCATGGGTATGCAAGAAATTTGAACACGTGGCAGAACCATTTATTTTGCCCATCTTGCTCAGGAGCATCTGTTGCTTTCTTACTGCATTTGCACCTCTATGTACAGAAATGCGTGTGCCTTGTGTCACTGTATTACTGGCACTATAGTGTTGCAGCACTGGCCATAGCTGATGGTTCTTTGTTTGCTAAAATGCCTTAGACACACAGTTATTATTAAAGAATATGGTACATGATATATATTAAGACAAATCAGATTGTATTATCTATATTACAAAATGTTAACATATATGATAAATTGAATGCCATTTGTTGCAATTGCTCACAGCCATGAGCTCTTCACTCAAAATAATCCAATACATTGTGCATCTTTCAAAATTAGCAATGATCTCTAAGGCACTGCTTTCCACAAGACTGTATGTAGACATCTCTTATCCAGGTATTATTAAATGTATATAATGAAAAGTCATGTTCTTGGATTTTCTGCTGCAAATTAAATGAGCTGAGCATTTCTGGGCTCAGAAAGAATCTGAAACGATTGGTCATATTAATGTTTAATTATTTGCTTTTATTTTTTTCTCTTCCGTGTTTTATTTGTAAGGAAAACACACAAATGATGCAGTCTCATGTATACTTAAGCATCGGGGATGGCAATGCTTGCTTTGGTAGTGTGTGCCCCTTGTGGTCAAAGTATATGAGATTGCTCTCATATTCATTGCTCTCTCCGTCCTAATGTACACTACTATTCCTTGCCTGTGTTGCCAATTGATTTTTTCCTTGTAAAATTGTTGCTCTGAAATTTTGTGAGCATCCTACGGAAACCCAAGATTCCCAGCTCTGTTTAATTTAGGATTAATCACTAGATATCTTACCCGTGAATGCAAAACATACAAAGGTCTCTTTTATAGAAAGCTATGTATCAGAACAATCCGTCAGCCCTCAAGTTTAATGGTGCATCATGAATTCCTTTACAGTTGATAGTAAGTTGAATGGCATTTTTGAAGTAAGCAGAATAGATTTTGTATTGATTAAAATACATTGAAGGTGTTACATGCATGTATATATACTGTGATATATGAAAAATATATACAGGTAAAACCTTACAAGTTAAATACTTAAATTCACAGTCAGTTGTAGGCTGATGTAGTAAGGTGATATGGTTAATTAGCTCTGGGCTTTTGCAGTATAAAAATCCCATGTTAAAAGCTGCTGGGCAATAGAACTTACATAGATGCAGCTTTTTCTTAGTCACTGATCACTTTTCTGCTGTTAACTTTTAAAAACTAATTAGTGTTTTAGAAAAGTGTATATGAATGCTGAAAAAAAATTCTTATTACATTTGCAATTTACTGGCTGCCATAGGCCTACTATAGAATAAATTAATATTCTGCCATATCACTATTGATCTGAATTTGTGAGCGTAAGGCAAGTCATATGGTCAAAAATAGCTGAGCTGTATCCCTTAGAATTCTGATATTTCAGATAAGGACAGGGTTTAAACAGATTGTTTTTAAAGCCATTGTAAGAGAAGTGGTTTTGATTTTGCTCACATAAAATTGGAGAGTTCCTACCATACCTGCCTTTCAGGTGAGATTAAAATCTGGGCTACTAGCAGCTCTATCTCAATACAGATAACTGATTTGATGTCAGAAGGGATTACTGAACTAGAACTGGGGGATTTGGAGAGTTCCTGGTATTCCGCTGGGGCATACCATCTTGATGGATAATCAAAGTTGAGGAGATATCATGCATAACACCATTTTGATGCATCCATCTGCTAGTATACACATTCACAAACACATTTACGCCTATGTCAATGATACCTAACACATAATATTCTGTAAAACCTGCAAACATAAAGAGACAAGTCACAAGGCTTATAGAATATTTTATAAAGCGTATTTTTAAAAATCTGAAAATTTCTGCTCCTGCTTTTTTTCCTTTCACCAACTGGAAAGCCTCTCAGACACATTTTTTTAAGAAATCTTATTTTAAGGGCCGAGATATAGCTCCAATAATATGTTAAATCTCTAAAGTACTAAATATTTTTATGCTGTTTATAACATAAAATAGGAAATGTATGATTTCAATTTGTGTATATAAAGCTTTTATTAACATTTTCTAGACACTGCCTAAAGAATTTATCTATAGCTCAGCCTTTCACTATGAGTAATGTGCAGATTACTGAGTCCTTTATATAATCTATCTGCTGTATAGTTTACTGTAAGTAATAGTAAAGTGTTTTTTCACAATAAAATAGGTAAATGTAGTGCCATTAATTAGGCATGTTCTATTGCATTTTGCTGTGCTGTTGTGAACTGCTGTGCTGTGCTGGTCTGAACTGTAAAAACCAAAAGCTTTCTGACTAATTATTAGGAACATGTTACGTGTGACACTCATCCATAAAGAAGACTGCACTTCTTAATAATTTTCACATCACAATTGCAATAACTGCAGCTCCAGCTATCATCTTTTTGAGGATGTTTCATGCAGTTAATGAACATTGACCATTAGTTGTTTTACCGCAAAACAAGCAGGAACTAATGACTTGCTAAAAATACAGTCTCTCTTAATTGTTACTCTTTAAACTAAGTGGGATGGAATGTACCTTAGATGTAAGAGTTTATGGCAAAGACAAATAAGAGGTTTGTTTATTACTGAAAGGAATCAGGAAAAGTGCTATGGAGATAGCATTGGAGACTAAAATTTCTTGTTTATCCAAAGAAATGGTTAAACAGGCTGAATGTTGGCATGACTATCTATCCTTCGGTTATATGTGAGTCTGTAACTCCCTTATGCAAAGTAATATGAATCAGAATGCATTGTGCCTTTTAGGTTCACTCAACCTTTTATTTTAAAAATGCTAGAAGGATTAGTCTGAGGTATATCTCTATAAATATTTGATTTTCATATTCTTCAGTTAAATTATAAAAGATTGTAAAAATTTTTGATTCATCCCCAAAGTGACATTTGCAGTTTTAAAAAAGAAAAAAAATATAAAATTTAATAATTCAGATGATTCAATATATTTAATTTAATTTTCAAAGTGGTTTTTAACATTTTCTGAGTTAAACAAGTATTTGTAACAAGCTGTAGTAAAATGAAAACACTTTTAATTTAAAATCCAAAACCACACAACTGGACAGTTTTTAGGATGTTTTTAAATTGAGTTCACTGCATGAATTTGATAAAAGTTTCATAAATGTTTTTGGTAAATCTAGATCTGAACTTACTTTTTCTTTTTGAGAAAAAAAGCCTGGTGCTTGCAAAACCTACGTGTCTTAAGAAATATAGTGCATGAATAAGAGCTGAACAGGTTAACACAGAACTCTAGTGAAGAATCTCTGTATATTTTTTATACCTCTGCAGGAATAGTTTTCAGTGTTTTACTGCATTGGTCTGCCTCAGGTCCTGTTACACAATGGTGGAAAGCTAAAAAATTAATTGCAAAAGTGGGTTAGTTAGCTTTACCACTGAGAGCTGTTGATAGACAGCAATAACCACCTCCAAACTTGCCTTTCGTTTGATTCACAGTAACATATCCCAGGTTCTGGATTAAAATAGTCTATGTAAACAAAGGTGGAAAAATTGCCACATGCCATCCATTTTAAAACCATTTTCATTTGCTCTATTTGATCAGTGTAGCCAAAGTCCAGTTTTACCTGGTATAGTGCTGGGAAAGGGAGTCCTGGATGTCAGGTTAGTTAACTAGTCACTCCTCATTGCTCATCTCCTAAGTGTTTATCTGGCCTGAGAGCTGATGTCATCCCAGAAAACTGTCATGGTAGGCTACGTTTGGCTGCTGTTCCATCACTATCCATCGGCCTGCTGTTACTCATATCATGCCATTAACAATTACCATTTAGAAGATGCTTGTATTGTAGTTCACAACCTCCTGATGTGTTTCATGCCTATTCAATACTAGTTATATTTGGTTTGGCTTTCCTAGCATATAGGAATAATGCTTATAAAGATTAAAAGAAAAAGAAAAAAGGGTAAGCTTTGTGAGCAAACAAAGATCAGCTGTTAGCTGAAGTGTACATCATTTTCATAGAATCACAGAGTTGTGGTATGGTTTGGGTTGGAAGGGCCTTTAAAGATCATCTAGAGCAGCCCCCCTACCATAGGCAGGGACAGCAAAGGTATTTTTAAAGTGCTGTCAGCTTTTTAAGATTAAATAGAAATTTGTCCAAAAAAGAGATGACATGAAATGGTAATTCAAATACTCTTTTTGTTTACTCAGATGCTTTAAGGCTTTTGCCACCTGCTGAGTGCCTGGAAGTACGAATAAACATTGGAGTGACAGGTTTCACACTGCTATGTTGTAGGTTTGCACAGCAGGACTGAGTGTTTCCCAACACTATTGGCTGATCTGTTTTTCAAATAAAAATGGGGGTTTAAATTTTGAGACAAAAAGGTTTCTTTCATCTTTGCTGTTCATAGAAGAAATTGATTTTTTACCTAATCCTTCCTGAAAATAATAAAGTTTCTCCAAATGCAGAATATTAAAGGAGATTTATACCAGTCAATACCCTGGAGAAAGGAACATAATTTAGGAGCTTAAACCCACAAGGAGAATATATGCATTTATATTTGTGAAAATTACCAGAAATCATTATTCTGTGAAAATTGTCTTCTCTCAAAACTGTTCCTCTGTAAGACCTATACAGATACCAGTTAGTGGACAAAAGGCAAGAGGCACGAAGTAAATCTCTTTATAATTCAATTACACTAGGTCAACATAGTGTTCCCATGGTGGCAGGCTGACACATTAAGTTCAAGGAGTAAGGGCTGAGACACTGGAATAATTCCTTTGATCATGGACAAGTTGGACTTGCAGCTTTTTATTGAAGCAGTTAGTGCTCAGCCTTGGTAAGCAGCAAGGCTTATTGCATTTCTTTCTAGTCTGTGGGTTGTAAAAAAGTAAAATTCAGTCTTATTCAAAGGTCAGATAACTATTTGGAAAGTCTCTAAAGAAGTCCATGTAAAAGAAATAAAATAAATACATATTTAAATTATTCTTGAGTTTCCAACAATAATCTCACAGTTATTGTTAATAAACAAATAAAGAAAGAAACACCTAAAATAAAGCAGAAATATTACAGAAAATATTTTAATTTGTACAGCACATTTAATTTTAGGAACTCAGAGATCTTTTCAAATAATGACTAAGCTCCAGCAAACCCTGGAAATGAAACCAGCTATTCTAATTGTTTTTGTAGATAAATATATTGAGATACAGATTGATGTAAATTTTTTATCACCAGACAGTTCCTCTTGAAAGTCATCAGCAGAATTTAACAGTTCATATTTTTACATATAAGGACAGCCATGGAACTAAAAAATAACAAGCAAGTATTAAGAGAAGGGTGTGGTGTTCACCACAGCAAAATACCTCAGCAGCCAAGATGCTCTCAGTAACAGAGTAGCATGAAAACCTGCTGTGCTGATGTTTAGAAACAACTTAAAAGTTTTTGAGGGTACAGAGGGATGCTTGTCTCTCAGATTCAAAGCTGCCCTTGCTGTCCTCTTCACAACAGAAGAAATACAACCTCATCAGGAAACAAGTGACAAGGATATAATTTCAAAAAGAAATATTTTATGAAGGGAAAAATAAAAATGGTACTTCTTAAAATTACTGAAACTGAAAAACAAAGTAGTTGTCATGGAACACAAAAGGCATGGATTCAATTTCTTATTTCATCTCATTCAGGAGAAGATCTTGAAGCCATGTACAGCCCAGCTCAACTGAGTACCTACTGGGTGCTTTCTGGACTGACTGTGGTTATTCTATATTTCTGTCATTGAAGTTGTTTCAGTTTATGTAAATAAAAAGCTGACAGTGTGGGAAATTGAACCCGAGTCTCTTCTTCTGAGGTGAGTAAATTTATCACTAAATAGAATCAATATCTCATATATAGCTTCTCAGCTTCTTAGGAATTTTTTTTTTTTTTTTGGTGGCAGCTACCACCTACTAAAGCCTATGCTGGCTTTCTTCTACTACTATTGCATAAGAATGTAGCATAAGCTACAATTACACCTTCATTTTGGTAGTCAACATACTATATTGCCTTCATCACTGTAGTAACTTGCTGCCTCCTACTCATAATGTATTTATCCTCACAGTACTCCTATGATGTTGAGCAGATGGTAAAGTGAGTCATTAGGTACAGAACTTGACTTCTCAGGATCAGACAAGAAGACTGCGATGAAACCAGTCCTGAGTTTCCTTCATCTTTCTGCTAGACCCCTCATGCTCTACTGGGAACTCTGAGAGTCTTCTCCCATGGGACAGTGGACACCAGATTCTCGTCCTTTCCCTAGACTCTTGGGAAAAACTAAAAAAGGAGGTCCACTGGTGGCCCTTGCCTTATGTAAATGTCCAGAAGTGATCGTTCAGGCTTGGCATAGCTCAACAATATGATGGAGTTCTCAAATTATCTTGACTATGAGACTGTCAAAGATCATCTTGAGGCAGATAAAAAGTGTGACTCTTGTGTTCCGTCTGACTCCAGCACACGTTGGTTCCTACTGAGTTCAGCCAGCAGATGATTAATTTCAGTCTATTGATTCTAGGGCACCTGCTACACGTGTCTCTTCTTGGATAAGCTGGCTGGGTATTTATAAGGACACTGGAGCTGTGAGTGATGTATTACACTGCTCCCGTGTAGTCCTTTGCACAAGGTAACTGTCTGGCAGCACTTCTGTGAAATACGAAGGATATGACTGAATGAGGTAGCCTCTTTTCTGGGAATCTTCTGGTCCTCCTAGAGTGAGACACTGTAGTTTCCTGGTCGACTCATTTGGAAAGTATGTTGTCTCTGACATGCCACTAGCAGCCTTTTTGGCAGAGGAGATGATGGTACCTCATTTAGCACTCTTAAGTGACTTTGAGCTTTCACATTGTTAAACATGTATTCCATTAGCCATCTCATCTAGCATTCACATGTTAATTTGTGTAAAACCTAACTGCATCAGCATGACATGGGAAAGATTCCCAGAAAGTAGAAAAGTTGACCTTTGGAATTTAGTGCTAGCCTGGCACAATGGGAGCAGAATACATTTTTTTAAAGCATGTCAGGTGCTACCTTTTCCCAACAGCCCCCAGATTTTGGTTTCTTTTTATTTTCTCACTGTCGTTTTTCATGTTATGTTCTAAGGGGAAATAATTTAATTATGAGGGTTTTTTTTTTTTTGAGTGAAAAACCTAGTTTCTTCTATAATGTACCTTATGATCTATCCAATGATTTTGTGGAGAAATTACAGCATTGATTTGTATCAACCACCAGAGCTTTAAAGAAGGTCTCTCCTGAAAAAGTAACATTGCAGCTAATACTGTGATAGAGAAGAAGGTGTTCACTGCTTTCTCCTGGAAAGCCTGGCAAAGGATGGAACGAGGCAAGGAAGATAAGCCATAGCCTCAAGGCTGAACTTTACAGAAAAAGATGATATATGAGATTTAGAATGTCAAGATTTTGAAAACAAAGTTTCTGTCTTTTGCATTCAAACTATCTTCCATTTCTAAATAGTTTTCATATAAAATCAGCAATTACAGTTGATGCAGATTATTACCGAATTATCAGAATACTTTTACAGATCCTTTTTATTAATTTAAATAATGTATTATTTTAGTTTGTGTTCACTTGTAAATTACTGAGAGCTAGAATCAAATTTATTTTTTGGTAATACAGCAAATAAGTAGGAGAGGGCAAATTTATTAGATGTAGCGACAAACTTGCATGACCAAGGTAATGTGTAAACCTCCTGCCATCCTTGCAATTCATCAGTAGTTTAGGGAGTAATACTGAAGGAATAAGAGGGAAACATTACCAAAATGCCTTCTGCCTATAGCATCTTTGCCTATACTACTCTATATAGTTTCCTTTGCCCTGTAACTGTCTCCTTCTGCAGCCTTTACTCTCCACCCTGATAGTTGTCAGACATTCCCCTGGCCTTTAGTGCTAGGTTAGTCATCTAAGGGTATGGGTAATATCAAAGGCTGCTAGTTTCCTGTGAATTTATTTTCAAGTGCTGATATTTTGTGAGGGATGCAGAATATCTGTGTGTGAATTAATACATGTTAAAATGTTATTAGGATGCATGCTGAGTTTGCCAGTCCCCTCTGCAGCTCAACAAACTTCTGTTGCTCTTTATTTTTGAAGTCCCATGGCAGCTGCAGTGGTGGGAATAAGTCAAAGTCTGCTTGGGAAGAAGTCACTACCAATAATTGGAAGAGGGGCAGATCTTGGATGGCATGCGGCAGTGCTGGGGCCAGGACCTGAGTGCGCTGCTTCCTGAGGAAGGCACCTTGGGAAGAATGCAGCTCTTTGCCCTCCAGGAGGTCCAAATAAGCAGGAACCAGGCTCTACGGGCAAATGCATTTAAGATTGTATCAATAAGGTGACTGGCTATAAACATAATCCTGGGTTTGAGAAATAAACCTGCAGTTCAGCAAGCTGTTCTAGTCGGGTTGCTGACACCTGCCCTAGGGAGTCTGCGCTGAAGTATCAAACATATGATGCAATGGTGCAGAACAAATTACATTTAAAACAAACGAAGGAAAGGACATCAAAATGCTCAGAAATGTCAAGCCTGTTAGCAAAATAATCACAGGAGATGAGATGAGTTAGTGCTGGTAAGTTAACAAGCATAATATCCATTCTTCAAGTAAATGAAAGGTTGCTACAGAAAAAAAAAAGGAATAACCAGTTCTCCATGGCCTCTGGAGACTAGGCAAGAATTGGTGTAGGTACAGTTACTCTTGTTTTTGGGCAGGTTCTGTTGCCCAGATAACTCTCATGTCCCTTCCCACTATATATGGTGTGAGGCTGTGAATCCAGATCAGATCATCAAAAGGAAGGAGAATTGACAAAGTGAGGAGTTTGGTGTTTTATAGCTTTTGCTGAGAGATTTATCACAGATTAAAACTAAAAATAATAAAAGTCAAACTGTTGAGGGCTGATATTAAGGCAGGTCACTAGCAGGAGATGTGAGCTAGGTGGTAAGCAGCTTCGTAGTCTCTCACCAAGGAAGAGCTTATGACGGTATTTTGGTTTTTGAAGTGATGATGAAGGACAGAAAGTGCATTTTGGAAAAAGAGCCTTGAAATTGTTTGCCTCAGCTTCTCCCTTAAAGACCTGCAATCTAAAAGTGAACAGAATACTGCACAATGTAGGGAGTCCAAGGATAATAACAAAATCAAAAGATATCTTGAGAGTATTAGATTCTGGGGAACCTAATTGTGTCATGTCTTGCTATAGGAAGTGAATAATGAAAATAAACTTGTATTGATTTCATTATTTTGCATGCAAAGAAAGATGTGCTGCAGGCTCTGTTCAGTAGCCTCAGTGAGATATAGCTTTGTTCCAAGAGATCTTACCATCTAAATTTTAAATATGACATGATGAATGAGGATGACATGTAGTAAGAAAGATGCTGGGGTAAAGAAGGACAAAGAGCACAGTGATGAAATGTTACAGGGCCGAGGTTAGGCATAAGAATAAATTGCGTAAGATAATAAAGAAAAATAGAATGGTGAGCATATTCTTTTGCTTACTCTGGTCAATAAATAATTTCAGTAATGCTGTGAATATCATCCATCTTTATATACCACATCAAGTGAGACCAAAGACATAAGATCTGTCGCTACCTGACTTCCTTCACAGCCCCTTCCCACCCATGTGTACGGCGTCTCTGCTTCCTTTGCCCGGTGCCCTCCTCTCTTTATTAGGCTGCCGTGTCCTTCCCCATCACCACCACGGAGCCAGAAGCACCGGCTCTGCTGAAGAGGATGGGCATCGTGCCACGGGTTTCAGCAAAGCCAAGATTTCGCTTGAGCTAGGAGCGGAGTTTTGCCACGTTTGGCAGGCGAGCCCTGCTTGCTCCTTCTGCCAGAGCGGCAGAGAGGGAAGCGTCTGGAAATGGGCTCGGCGCTTCCACCCTCCCACGCCGTGTGGCACTCACTCTGTGGCCCTCGCTGTTAGCGCTGAGCCGGGGGGATGCAGTGGGCACAGAAATGGTACGGAGAGGGGGTTAGAATGAAAACCTAGGTAGATAAGCAGACAGCTTTTGGCCAGAGGAATAATAATAATTTCTAGTAACAGAAATTGTCACAATAGCCCCTGCTAAGGGATGTAAACAGTTATCAGGCACCAAAATTGCTAAGGGGAAAGAGATAATGCAGCAAGATAAAACTAAAAATTGGAACACACTCTATGAATACGCTAGGATAGCTCATGGTCAAACCAGAAGCATTTAGTTTGTTTTTCCCACATAATGTGGCAGATTCTGCATTGTCATTCTTGACAGTGATGTTCATGATGTCAGAGAACATGACATTAAAAAATAACATAATTTATTTTTTTGAACCGCTTACAATCTTCCATCTACTTATTATTAGGAATACAAATGTGTGCTTCATGTTTTAAATTAAAAATGGCAAGCTTATTAATCATTGAGAAACTCTACAAAATTACTCATTTTGAAATATTAACATTGCAAACCTTTTCCCAGTAGTATATAAAGCAAACACTTCACAATGACATTTTGTTGCCAGATTTTGGGTTTTGACTAAGTCAGGCTTATGAGCTGATGTTTTTTTACCAAACTAGTAATTCTCTTTTGAGTACTGCTAAGCTTTAAAGTGCAAGTAAATATAAACTAACAGAGGCTTCTGTTCTTGTAACAGAATATCAAAAACATATGTAATAATGTTTTAATTAAAAATGTAATTATTTGACAACATAAAAAAGTTACTTCTATGTCAAATTGGAGTAGACTAATTTGGTTTAACAACAGTTATTTGGAAATGAGCATTCACTGTTTGAAAATACCTGAGATTTATGCCTTTCTAGTATTGAAGAGAAAGAAAAATTAGGTGCATTAAATATAAATTTAATTTCCCTCATCCATCTGTTTGTGAAATAATGACCTTTGTGTTTAGAAATCTTTTTTCTATAAAATTTTTTCATTTAGCTAATGAAAATCAGAAGTCATGAAATGTAAGTCTAGTACACGCTCTAAAATTGTCCCTGCGTGGAATTCCTTTCGCGTTCATGTAGTTGTTCAAGTTTTCTCACATTTAAAAGCAAAGCCACCTACTCTCTCTGATCCTGATCCCTTTAAAGCCCACTTCTCTGCTTGGGTTAAGAGCACTGAAAATGTGTTTTGGGGTTCAGGTGGAGCAATGAGCTGCACCAGGGACACTCTATGCTCTGCTTCAAGCTCAGGTCACTTGAAGCTTGTCATAGTCCAGGGCAAAGAAACAAGTTGCCATGTATAAACATTTTTTTAACTTTGAAGGTCAGATTGTGGGTAGACACATTTTAAGCAAGTCTCTGAGCAAGCAGGAGGAGACATGGGAGATGGTGCAGGGGTTACAGAGGAGCTTTGTCTTTTGTCTCCAGAGCAGAAGGGCTGCTTGGGTAGCAGAGGGTGCTTTTTTGCTGAATATCTTGAATTTATGGAAGCGTGATATTAATATCATATATTGATATTTTTGGACCTGTAAACAATCTGATCTAATGGAAGTCTCCTCCTGAAAGGAAGTCAGTATGCTGAAACATAGGTATTTGTTAATGTCCTGGTCTGAGGTAAAACAGAACCACTTTTCAGTAATTTTACTATTTTAGTTTCCATTTGAGATGTACAAGCATCTTGTGGATACTGCAGTGCTCCGTAGAGTTAGTTTGGGCATTGGAAGCAGTGTTCATTTTCCCTGGTTGCTGTGTAGATACTCGGGCTGTACAGTATAAACGTGGGTGACATTACTCTTTGTGCTTGTACCCTCCAAATGCTATTTTTAAGAAAAACTGTAGACTGAAAGTTCATATAGAATGGAGAACATGATATAGTAATGCCAGCCCAAAATGTTTAAATATTTACAGCAGAAAAACAGCAATATGTATATTATAAAAGCCTTAAGCTTAGCTCTGTTTGCTTATCATTTTTACACAAATATATTTACATAATTAACCCTATACTAATTTCAAAGGAAATCAGCCAGTGTTTATGATGAAACAGCTTTCTGCTGAATTTCTCAGAGGGAAACCATCCGAACTGAACATTTTTAATATACCTTGCTAATATTTGGAATGGCACTTTAAAAATCAGTGTAATCAGTCAGTTAAATAGAGGATTTGTTTCTAACTTGACAGAAAATTTATTCTATACTGAAAGATTAAATTCTCTAATTTCTGGAAGGATGTTGTGACTGAAATGCTTCAATTCTTCTTCCAAGTTGCAAAGTTTAACTCAGACTTTCCCCTAAAGCTTTGCTTATAATGCCATAGAAATTCTTATTTTCTGTTAGAGTTACTGTTCTATAAGTTAGGAAGACAGTGGCTTCACTCAGAACTGTTTGAAAAATTAGTCTAATCAAGTTCTGATATTTTTTCTCCACAGCTGAAGCCATATATTAAATAGGCTTGCAAAACACATTTAGACAGCCTTTGCCTGGAAGTGGGAAATACCTGTGAAGCTATATATATCAGCTGTGGAAGATACAGAGATACAATCTGTTCAAAATAGAAAGGAGAAAGATAAATCATCTCAGGAAGTATAAGTAAACAGAATTATATTTGAAATCCCCAGCTGTAAAATCACTGTTTTTTACTGCCTAGCACAGGAAAAAAAAAGCAATAAACGTGAGACACCTGTGCCAACAGAGAGTGATTTTCTTGATCAGCAGGCCAGCATTTCCCTCCTTTTTTGTTCCACCTGCTGTTCAGCTAAAAGATGGGACAGGGAGAAAATGTTGCAGTAAATGAGACAGAAGGGGAACATTATTTGTAAAATATTTAAAAACACATATGTTACATTTATTTTTCCCCCTCTGTCTGTGTCTTTTATATATATCACCTTCTAAAAAGCCTTCTTGATTTCTGTGCGTGAAAGGGGGAAAACAATAGTGCAGTATCCTCCCAAGGATAGCAAAAGGTTTAGCTTATTGCCCTGGGACCTTTAGGCAACCAGAAAAGGACGGTGCTTCTGGGGGTGTCAGTCCCTCTTTGTGATTTCAGGATCCTGGTTGCACTGAGTTGAGCTTCTCCACTTCCCACCCTGGATTTTGACTAAAAGTGAATTTTGTGATATCACAGTCTAATGCCCACTGGGCCCCCAGGGAGTCAGCAAGCTCCACAAGCATGACGATACTTGGAACTTCTAATTGTCATTTTACTTTGGCCTTAGTTTGCACGAACCAAAAACTCTACAGAAACAGCTTAGCCCTTGATAAATTAGGAAGGAATAGAGACATGCAGTCATACACAGTACCCTTTTAGATTAGTCCATTTGAAGTCAAGCTGGGGTGGGGCTTCCAAATTGGCTAACAGAGACCTGTTCAGATTTGTCACCTCACAGAACTAAATTGTGTGTCTTACTGGCAAGAGTACATGTTTTCCTACACGCTTAAGTGTTAACATATACTGCTTCAAAATAGCTTAATCCCTTCTTACTGTGATCCTGCTTTCCACTTCGTGGAAATGTTCATGCTGCTGCATATATGCATAAATTACAAATGGCATTGCAGCCATGATGGTCCACAGTTGCACAGTTTATGGTTAGCTCAGTTCCTGGATCTTTTTAGGACAACTACATCTGGCTTTTTCCAGCACAGTTGCTCTTGAGAAGGGTCCAGCTCTAGCCAGATTCCAGATAAGCCACTTGGCTTCAAGGTCAAGGATCAGTCCCAGATTCTCTTCCATTTATCACAGAGAAATAGCTTATTATGTTTCTAACTTGTCATTTCTCGCTTTCGTCAAGTCAGCATCCAGTAATTCTTCACTGACCAACATAACCTGTTCTTTCCAACTTGTCTGGCTGCCAAAGTGAATAATGGGGTCACCTGAATCTTCATTTTACCTGCCAAGCCATGCCCCATTCTACATGCTTATAACATCTTTCAGCCTATCTCTAGAAGCCTCCTCTACTCCATCCAAAGACTTCCTTTTTTTCACCTTCCAGTCTGGGGACTACCAGAAAATTCTATTTCTCTATTTATGTACAACAGTTTTTTAACAAAATATTTTGTAAGTGTTGAGACAGCTCATTATCTTTTGGGCTGGAGGGAGAGATGAAAGACCACCAAAGGATTTACTATAAATGCTTGTTTGGCTAAGCAATCCTAGCAGACAAAGTTTTTCTGGGTTGGAGCTTTTTAGTTAAGTTTGTTTTACTCTTTTCTTATCCAGCCCTTACTTAGGATGCAGCAGAAATATGAAGGAAGTAATTTTCTTCTGGCTGCAGATGAAATTTTCAAGCAGAAAACTTCCTCTACTGTCAATTTTCAGGGTGTTTTCTTTGACCAAAGATTTCTGTCAAAGGTCAGGACAATCAGTTTTAGATGTGTTCTTGAGTCTTAGGTCTTTAATAGTCCTTTTCATTCTCAGGAAGGGAAAGGAAATAATTGTTGAAGATCAAGAAGATTTGAGAGAAGAATAGTTAAATGAAGGAGAGTTGTAGTTGAATAATTGGAATTTTTGTTGATATATCTCTTCAGAAGCCCATTCTACTTGCTGCAGCTTGGTATCTATATCTATTATTTATCTGGTTTGAGCCTGTTTAGACCATACTCTTTAGGTATCATTAAATGTGAGTGGATTTGTATAGCTCAGTCTTCACACACAAACAGGCACATGGATTATACATGTGGATAAGTTGCTTGCCTAGAGTTACCCAAATCACGAGTGAGGTTGAGAATGTAATTCAGATTGCTTTCATTAAAAACTGATTTAGTTACTTGCTTTCCACTTCTGTGGCTAAAGTAGTTCGGACAAAACTTGGCTGAGAGTGTTGGGTTTCTTCAGCATGGAGAAGAGAAGGCTCCGGGGAGACCTCACAGCAGCCTTCCAGTACCTAAAGAGGGCCTAGAGGAGAGATAGGGAAGGACTCTTTATCAGAGAGTGGAGCAATAGGATGAGGAGTAATGGTTTTAAACTGAAATAGGGGAAATTTAGATTAGATATCAGAAGAAATTCTTTAGTGTGAAGGTGGTGAGACCCTGGAACAGGTTGCCCAGAGAAGTTCTGGATGCTCCATCCCTGGAAGTATTCAAGGCCAGGCTGAATGGGGCTTTAAGCAACCAGGTCCAGTGGGAGGTGTCCCTGCCAATGGCAGGGGGGTTGGAACTCGATGATCTTTAAGGTCCCTTCCAACCCGAACCATTCTATGATTCTATGAAAAAATACAGTGAAAGTAGGAAGCAAAAGTTCAAGGACAGAAGTCATCACTTTGGCACTGTGTGTTTAGGGTATATCGAAAGCAACTTGGAGGTCTGCATTTCTTTGTGTTTTCTCTCAGAAAAAAACCCACTAACAGATTGCTTCAATCTGTGTGGGAGAAGATACTGGGCTGAATTTTGTGTGTGACCCCATGATCTACCAGAGAGCTGTTTTCAAAGTAAAGGTAACACCAGAAGTATGCTAAATTGGAAAATTGCCATGTTTAGTATGAGTTGCCAGTACCTGAGGTAAGCTGAATTAAAATCTTCTAAGGAAAATGTTAGGTATCACTGGATGGGAAAGGTTAAAGATGGAGATCAGAATTACGGCAAGATGGCAAATTAAAATTTGCAGTTGCATTTCTTTCCCTGAGTTCTGTCTGGGGGTACACTGCGATTTGCCTAAGCTGAAACTTGCAGTTGTCACTTTCACGAAAAATGGTTCTGCCCCAGAGGCAACAAAAAGGTTCCTGCTTCTATTCTGGGTCTGATTAGCTTATTGCTTCCCTCCAAGTTGAAATCATACATTTGTCTGTAAGTTACAATATGCTCTGTTCTTGAAAAGGCTTTTAAACATGGAACAATCATTAGCAGTGACCTATGTTTCCCAGCTTTAACCACGAACAATGGATAGTAAGGTATTTTGAGATACTCCTGGCCCATGTGTCCAATATATTTTTTGTTATACACAAGTTGTTAAAGCAGAACTCACATTTATCCTAAATGGCTGCTGTAAAATAAGGTAATGTAATTGCAAAACTGGTTCATTAAATTATGTACTCTCTTTACAGAGGTAGGGCTGTGGATGTAAATGTATCTTAGCATTTGCAGTCTTTTATTGATATTATTTATTCCAAAATGTTCCCTTTACTTGAAATATATTTCAATTAGTACATTCTACTTGGTATAATCATTAACTTTTGACAAATATTCAGTGAAAGCAAGGCATATATATCCATCACTTGGTTAATTTTTACTTTTAAATCCAGAAACAGGCTGGAGTTGAGTTTCTCTTTGTTACCTTGGAAACAAATGGAGGCTCGACTTCAAGCAGCTCTGCACTTGAAATAAGGGGTGGAGCTTTGAAGTTGCAATTCTTATTATGATGCAGAAAGGGAAGGCAATTCTTTTAGAGATGCTGCCTTATTGCACTTACAAGAATATGGAGTCTACCTAATATGATAGAAACCAGGTGGTTTCATGTAATGGGATGAAAGGGAAATGGGAAAATGGTAGTTGCACCAAGTCAGTAGCCTTCAGCTTCTGAAGTTGGGTCGAGTAGCTCATCCTCCTGCAATGATGACTAGCCAAAACAGGATAATTGTTGTTGTCAATTTGTTTATCTTCCAACTATGGAAAGAAACTCTGCATTTTTCCTTGCCAGTAATTTCCAGCAGCAACTGTATAAATGTGCGTCATTTTCACTTACAGTAATAATTTATTTACAGTTTTCCAGTCATTTCATGGACTGAATTAAGTTAAGTTTCAGATGTTTCAGAGAATATCTAGTAGATCATTTTTTGTTCTCACTGAGGCAAGCTTCCCAATGAGAATTTGACCAAGAATCCCTCTCTAATAAGTCATTTGGATAAGAAGACATTTTGAATTGTAGCTTGGATAATGAAGATATCAGAATGAGGTACATTATTTAGGGTTTTGTAGTCTAGTTTCTACTGTTATCTTTTGCTTATATAGTGTGAATAATAATATTGATATATATTCCTGTCAAGACAATTTCAAAGTAGAAAAAATTAAGTTCTGAAATATTACTATTTTACTGAATTTTCCACAATAGAATAAGATAAAGGGCCACTGGGATTTACAGGGATTTGAATTAATCCTCTCTCTACTCTGGCTGTAGTGAGAACTATTAAGATACTCGTTTTACAGTGAATGTAATTAGGCTTTCGTTCCACAATTGTTAATACCTGATCTGTGTGCTACTGGGTGACCCAGGAGTGCTAATTTCATCTGGATGAGGAATGGACACACAATTGCATTTCTGGCAAATTAACCAGAGCGCGCATACAGAGCTTATATTGGCCTCGCACTTTTATGCTTGTTTTATATGGGCAGCAGTGGACAGACAATATTTGAGCAGTCCTCAAGCTTGACAGTGTAAAGCTAATTTGTCAAAAAAACCTATTTGAACATATTTGAACTAGCAGCTGGCATTTGCACATGATCAATAGTTTGCATCATGAATTTGTGATGGTTTTGATCTGACAAGGTATTTCAAAGCTGGATTCGCTTTAGTTTTAAATTCCCTACTTAGGCATAGCTTTTGGCAACTAGTTCATCTTTTGGAGGAATTCTGTAGGAATAGGAATAGGGAAGACTAATATCCTGACTCAGTTTTCTGCCTCTAAACATTTGTTCACCAAGGCTTGTAAGCATGTGCTCACTGCTGAGCATGTGGATAGGGCTTAAGCAAATGTTATCCTGAGCCAAATAGTACAAATTTGCTCCCAGCTGTGTGATAAATGAAAAGTAATTGATTGGATCATTTTGGATAGATTTTTCTGTTAGTGCCCTCTTTTCTAGACTTTCTGATGACCTTCTTTGATTTTATTAAGAGCGGTTAAATTAAATTTAGTATGTTTTTTGGCATAATGCATATTAGAATCATAAATTATTTGTGTGTTTTCCCTAAAATTTGTATTCAATATAAAAAATACATGTTATTAGGAAAACCACTGAAAAAAGGAAAAAAACACAATAAGATAAACAGTAGTAACATTCTAATAGATCTAATCAAGACTGCAATAATTAAATGCACTATAAAAATCCTTCTTTTGGTTGCTAATAGCACCTTAGATTACTCTTTTTTATTAACATTGTTCAAAATCTGTTGCTCCAATCCTGCAAACCCTTATTCGTGAAAGTATTTTGTATTTGATTGTTGTTTATATATGAAAATTAGCAGGCTGTTCACAGGGATTTATAAAATCAGTTCCTAATTTACTTTTCACTTCTTATTCTTGCTTCTCGGTATTCTAGTTTCGCTTAGAGTGGATAATGAAAGTAGCCTGCTGTCTATTTCAGTTAGTCTGAGCTGTTGTCCTCAGCCAGTGTAATTTTATGGTTTACACGTATTAGCGTGGCACCGGCATGCTCAGGTTTCCATTTCTGCAGGAACAAGAAAACCAAATAAGTAAACTGTTTCAATTGATTTCCTCTGTAAAAAAACATCATGACAACATTACAACTGAGATAAATCTGTACATTACATAAAAATCAGGCACACATTCCCTCCAGCCAAACCCAAACCACCACCAACTGCAGAACTCAATTACATCAAATGGTTTTTTTTTGGTTTTTAGGTTACAGCTTAAGAGAATAAACTTTTGTTTTCCTGTCATGTTTCCTAGCATTATTACTGATAAACAAGTGGCTGCTAATTAACCAGTGATTTTGTTCAAGAAAGTTACTGCCCGTGGAAAGGGTATTTTGGGACAGTGTGCTCCTCAGTCTCATGGAGGGAACTCAGCAGTGATTCCTCTCTCACACATCCCTGGCACTAAGGCTCCTGCTCGTCTGTCTGTGTACTGCAGTGGCAGAGGCTTTCTCCCAGTCCTGCCAGAACCAGGCAGTGAGCAATCCAGGCAACCAGGCAGAGCCAGACATGGCCAAACCCTCATGGCACTCCTTCCTCCGACTAGTTGGGACAGAGCCAGGGGCAGAAGACGATATTTTGGGGATGCTTGTGGGGCAGGGAGGAGGGGGGAATTGATCTCACTCTGGCTTGTGGTGACAATTCCATGGTATGATCGCCAAGAATTGCCAGCTGAAGATTTCTCCTGTTAAATCCATGTTACCTAAGGTATGCGTGGTATTAATCTAAATTAATGGACCAGTCATTTGTTTATTGTAATTTCTGGATGGTAAGTGGAAACTGCATAGCAGTGATGTTATCTTGTGGCTTTTATAGACCTGCTTTTTCTCTGCACAATATGGCCTGTTTAATGGGATGATCCATGTGACTTGCAGGCTTCCCTGCTTAAGGAAAGCTGGCAGGGTAGTCAGGTGTATACAGTAGATATATATAGTGCCATATGGTCATTTTAGGAGTCTTTTTTTTTCCTAATCAAATCAAAACTTTTACCTTTTAACTACCACTGATTTACACAGTATGTTCTATTGATCTACTTGCATCTGAGCTCATTAAACACATAAAAGGAGGTACAAGCAGAGTAAAATATGGTGCTATTGACACTAACAAGGAGATCAGGTTACTATATGCCCAATACCACTGTCTTATCTAGTTCCCTAGAAGGAGAAGCATTTTGGTAGCAGCCATCTTCCAGCACCACTGCACTGGATTATCTCTCACCTCACCTGTATATTTGTTAAATGAAAACAGTTTAATCTTCTAGGTCAACGAACATGTTCACCGAAAGGATTGTATGAGCATTAAACCAGCAAAAACATTTGTGAAAATTCCCGTCATTTGTGGTCATATATCCATAAAATGCCAGCAGTCTAGTGGCCAAACATTCATGAAAAAAGTGATTTACAGTAATAATAAATGCTCTCCTGGTGGATTAGAATAAAACACAATGGCTTTTCTTGTGGTCATAGTCATTACTCCATTTTTTAAGAGGTGAGAACATCCCACACTAGGGGTGGTTTAGTTTAGATAATTTCTGTACAAAGCTGGATGCATTTTTTCCC
>KZ505690.1:1180102-1215325 GCA_002844005.1 Limosa lapponica baueri
TCTATGTCTTTGATAAAAATGTTAAACAGTACTGGTCCCAGGACGGACCCTTGAGGGACACCACTAGTCACTGCTATATTATAGTTATAGTTATAATGTTATATAATATATATTATATAATTATTATATATATAAAATATATTATATAATGCTATATAATAGTTTTGTAGCAATCAGAACACAATCGTTTCTCTTCAGTTAGGATTAATTTATTGATGGTATTCCTACCTGCTCCTGGACGATTTTGGGCAAATGTGAAAGTTAAATATTGCATAATAATATTTTATGCTGCGCAGAAGTTCCTTGAAAATACAGCAAGGTTCTCATACTATTTCTTGAAACCATTCTATTATTTCTTTTTCTGCCCAAAATAACGTCTTCACATTTTAATAATTGACAGTTCTGGTGCTGTTTGAGCAGCCATAAATCAACAACTAACTACAATATAGAAGTTTGAGGTGTACTTAGACTTACCAGTGAGGTCATCAAAAATAAATTTCAAAAGCATATTAATTTGTCTATCAGGAGAAAGTGGGAATTTGGGTGGACATACTGGAAAATTAGTGAACTAAGATATGACATTGTGGGAAATTTGGAGGCAATGTTACATGCACTAAGTCACTATAAAAAGTAATTTTGAGAGTCTTCACACAGACAGTGTAATAAATAGTGAAAGGTAGCTGACATCATCAAACAGATACCATCCAAGGCTGTAACGGAACAAAAAGGATTTCTGCTGTAGTGCCTCCAAAGAGGGCCTTGTGATTGGTATTGAGTTGCACAATTGATTGGTCATCTGGAGCAACCTGCCCAGAGTTCATATATTACTGAAATTAAGGCAAGGCTTCTCTTCATTGACTGGATTAGGGGGGAACGCAGTTGGGAAGAATAATGAGAGTTAATGCTATAGCTGAGCATCAATAACATCATAAATAATGCGATCAATAAATGACTGTGTCAGATGAAGACCACTTGAGGCACCAGAACTTGAGATACTAGTTTGATAGTTGAAAGGTATGGAAGAACAGTCTCAAAGGCAAGAGGAATGGCAAAGATAAACCCAGCACTGTCTGCAAGTACAGGAGGAGCATAAGTGATACCAGGGTCCAGCTCAAGTTGAACAGGATGTTTCCCTGTATATGAGATACATGGTACATGCATGTCAGACACAGAGTACCAGAGATGTTAATATATAAATGATAGCAGGTAAACCTCTGATATGGAAACCTTGTTAAGCTTATACTTTTAGGTATGCTCAGTATTTGATAACAACACTGATGACAGAGTTCTGTGTGCAATTTATAAGAACATTAGTGTTACTGGCAGCACTGAAATCAGTAGGAGATCTGCTATTGACATTAACACCACCAAGTTAACACCACTGCAGTCTGATTCTGTATTAAATCAGTTACCATGGATATGCATTCAGTAGTCAGGCTGTTTATATAAGCAGAACTAGCAATATGAACAAATACAAGACAATAGTTCATTGGAAATATCCATCAAAAAGCAAAAGAACCTTCCCTCCTCCAAACAAACAAAGCAACATGTTTTAGTCTCAGGATGTATTTGAGTTTGTTACTACTAAAAGGATGCAGACTCAGATTACAAAGAAGTGCAGGTGCCTAACCTTTACCCAGTGAGGGATTTAAATTACTTTATAGATCTGAGTCAAATAAGTGTTTAATTAGACCCTTGAAGTCATTCTGTTGTGAGTTCGTAAACTAATGACATAAGCAAGCTATGGATTCCATCATCCCAGCTAAGTCAAAGTAGGACAAGCAAAAAAAGATAGGACAAGACTTTCCTTGTTTTCCTGTACAATGACCAGGCTCAGAGATGATGTGATATGTGGTAACTATGGGGTAACTTTCCTATGCTATAGCTGCTCTTGCAGCAATTCCTGCATTGCTCCAGAGACTGCTGGTTCTGCCTTACCTGCACAAGAGCCTTGAAATCCCCTACGATTCAGGACTGTTGCAGTCCTATGCATTGCTATAGGAGGGAAAGACTGGGATTTCTGGTGGAAATCTTATACACTCTTCTCAAAAAAATCCATTCCATATCTTTAAAAATACTTGTTTATTGAAAAAGTTAATGATTAATGTTTTGCAAGAATGGGCAGGCTCTGAAGTGATTCATAATGTGTACAAAATGATAATTGACAGAGAAATCAAGAAGACCATGAGGAAGAAAGAAGAATAAATGTCAAATACAATGACGAGATTGTAAAATGTTAATACAAATGAAAAGGGGAAATATTAACAGAAGAAAATGAAACATTATGTTCTCAAGTACTTTACTGAATGATAGTCCTAATGAAAGGAAAAACAGATTTATTAAAAAACCCAAAACATTGCAATTTGGTTATTAATCAAATTAATCTTTAGCTGCTATGCAACAAATAAGACAGCGCAGGCAGGGGGACATATTCCCCTTATGCTACAGCTTCCTTCAAACTGCAGGTGCGGCTCAGGCAATCTGTGCATCCTTCAATCCAGGGAGCGAAGAAGGCCAGTGTAGGGATTCACTCCATGTCTGTGTAGGAGGGAGGGAAAGCGAGGGGAGGTCCCTACAGCAAACAGCTTCACTTTCATTAGGGTGCGTGGGGAGGCGGGCAGGCAGGGTACCCCTCCTCCTGTGCCAGTGCAGCAGTGTATAACCCCATGAACAAAGCTTGGTCTTGTCTTGTAGTGTTATTGAGAAACACTTATGCTTAGGGGCTGAGCCTCATTTTAAAAGCAGAGAAATTTGGGAAGAAAAGGGTTTTCCCAGGAATTACCTTTTCTACATTGCTCACTTTAAAGAGTTGCTACTGGCCAAGACAGTTGGGAGTCATTTGGAGGGGGAATGTGATTTTTGGAAAACTGTAATTCTCCACAGGGAAAAAGAAATTACTTTGCAAAATTCCTGCCTTATTCTCTTGTGTTACATATGTTTTGTTACTATGCAGGGTATATATTGGTTTATTCTTGGTTGATGTCCCTGGCCAGAGTGCACCTCCCAGGTGCACTATCATCTTTTTTTCTGATACAGCCTGTGAAAGCTGCGTGCAGGAGACACGTCAGGAACTGTTAAGAAAAGGAGAACAGAACTGAAGCTGAAGCTAATATGAAATACTTCAGTAGCTAGGCAGGTATGATACAATATTACAATGAATGTAAAGTATTCTGATGGAGAACACAATAAGCCATTCTTGTGGGTTAAGGACAGTAAACATGCCACCAAGACATACTGTTGTTAATAATATTATTTTTAGGAGCTGGTTCTTTTTTTCTTTCTCTTTTCTGAGGCAGTATGGGAAGCAGCATCCCATTCAAAATATGGAAAAATTCTGGTAAAATTAAAATTGCAATATATAGTGAACTCTGTGAGACATTCTGAAGAATGCGATTTTGAAATTAACTTCCTTCCTTGCTCAGATATGAACACAACCACAGGCACACACAGGCACTGTTTTGTGTCTTAATGGTGTAGCTCTGGGAAAACTGTGTTATTCAGGCTAGACTCTTGGGTGATAGGGAAGAAAATGAGTATATACCACTGTAATCGAAAGTCGATTACCTTGAATTGTAGAGTAAGGGAAGAAAAGAAGATTATTTTTCTTACTAGCCTCCCAAAGCTATTTCTTCCCTCTTAAGCAAGTACTAATTTTTGGCAGAGACTTTCACGAGGTCTTTTAGGAAATCCTTGTGGCATACGGTTTAACCTCCAATTTGATTTGATTTGATTTTTCATTTGATTTTCCTCTGCCAGCATTTACCTCTGAATTACAGGGTTCACAAGGAGCCTTCTCAAGCTAACTCACATTTTCTTTTTTTTTTTTTTTGTTGTGTCCTTACCTTCAGGATTAAACCATACCCTAAGGAAAGTGCAAAGGTGCATCCAAAGGTACATCCACATGAACAATATCACAGGCTCACATGTATCCGTAGATATTGTATAGATTTGTGTACTGCTACATGGTAATGTGTACTGGGCCAGTATATTAAAAACAACAGAAATTATTAAAGTACTAATATGTGCTTGAAATGGATGTACACTGACATGCAAATGGGAGTCTAAGTCAGCTGGTTGGCTGGAAGCTATGGAAAATAATTTGTCACGCACAGGGCTTTGCCACTATATTTATAAAGGCTTAATTTTAAGCACTTTCCAAATACTTCAGTCTTTTATGAATATTTCTATGCTGTATTTACTTTTGTACTGGTTTTTACTGGGATAGAATTAATTTTCATCATAGTAGCTTGTAGGGTGCTACATTTTGGATTTGTGACCAAAATGGTGTTGATAACACACTGATGTTTGTAAAGCTTTACTTTACCTACTACACTGTCTTTATCTCATCCCAGGAGATTTCTCACTTTTATCCTGCTGTTTCTCTCACCCACCCAATGCGAGGGAGTAAGCAAGCGGATGTGTGGGGCTTAGTGGCCTACTGGGGTTAAACCATGACAACTTTGTAAATACTTTGTGGTATTTACTAGGCTGGTAGAAGCAATATTTCAGAACAAGTTCAATATTACCCTGACTTGTAAACAATGCAGTCAAGACATTCACCACTGCTTATAAGAGGCAAAAAGATATCCTTTTTTATTACTGCCTGTTAACAGATAAGCAAAACAATGAAGAGTTCTTGCTCACATTTACTTTTTCCTCAATAAAATGAACGTCTTCTAAAAATACGCATGCAAAAACTGAATTAGCAGAACTGTCTTTGCTTTGATGCTTTAAATTCCCCTATCTTGTTGGAATGACTGGTGATGTAAGTGCTTTACAGTATTTGTTCATACAAGTTGTTTTTCCTTTCTTCCTGAACAAATGTATATGTCCTCTGCATAACTATAATACCACAAGTACCTTGACCTACTGGAACTGGAAATATGATGTGCAGAAGAATACTACAAGCTCGAAAATACCTTTTTTTTTGTGGTTATTTTAAAAAAGTGTACTTTTTCAGTGATATTTTTGGAGTGTCTAAGTTTTGTGGTGTGGTGAAAATCTGCAAATTCCAATTAACACAAAGGAGAAAAAGATGAAATATTTGAGAATAGAACTCTCTGTTTAATTCTGTCTTCTCAGCTAGTGAGTTTCCTGTAAATTAATGGTTGGCATATTGAGTTGATCTTAAAATGGACTGTAGACTATTTTTATGTCATGCTGGCAGTATTATCAGTAAAGGTCTAGTACGCCTGCTGCAATATTATTCAGTGTTAAAGTGTGAGCAAATACTTGCATAACTGTGATATGAAGTTTGGGTTTAAGGTTTCTATCCATGCAGCAAATGCTACTGTGGTAAAAATGACAGCTTTTCCATGTTTGCAGATTTTTGTGATTGCTCTGTTCTTCTTGTCCATATGTAAATGTTATGAATGCCAAGCAGGATTAACTGAGAAGTGAGTTAGAACTGGATGAAAGCCCAATTACCTGATGCCTCCATGAAGCTAAGACAACAAAATCAAACCAAATCAACAAGTAAAATGCTCAACTCTCTATTTTACATTAATTTCATTGATCAGGCTCTTCCTTTTATATCATTTTTTGGATGCGCTGTTAGTAATTTTTAAGGAACAGCTGTACCACATAAACTTAGAGGTTATTGATCAGTAGTAGGTTTGACAGGAAACTAATACACATAAGTGACACTGAAAACTTTGCTTACAGGCAGCATGTTGGAACAGAAGAAGAGCACTTCTGTTGAGGTGTTCTTCAGTAGACTCTTGGCAATGTATAATATATTGCCTTAAGTAAATTTTAATTCATTAAGAAAGCATTTAAGTAAGTACCTTGACTGTAGGCAATCCTGGTCATTTCATAGTTTCCACCGAATCACTTGATGCCTTTAAGATTTGGGAATGTGTCTCCTAATTACATGCCAAACTAGAAAATTTATTAATACATTTTTAAAGGAGATTGGAGTTGGCTTTCTCGTCTTCTAAAAAAAATCTGAAGCCAAGGTTTTCTTATTGATTAAAATGATATTGATCTCACTGAATAAGACAATTTAGACATAGCTAGTTTAAGATTTTTGATAACATATAGACTGTTAGACTCCTTATGTAAATCTCCTGTCTTTCCATGATAGGTACCTGTAACATTTTCACTTTTGTATCAGACAGCTAACAGTTCATGTCCAGCTCCATGACACGGTGTGAGCAGACATCCACATGTAGCAAATACTGTGTGCACTCTTAAAGCTGGTACCTGCTAGGTAAGAGAGGGTTGTCCAGCTGAAAACTGCAGGAGCCTGATGAAGCTTTTGGTTGCCCTCTTATCCCCTGCCTTTCTTTCCACTCTTTCCATCACACTTACTTATTTCTCAGAATTACCCCTCATGCACCTAACAGCAAGCTCATTTTGAATGAGCTCATATGTCATCCTTGCTCCTATTAACAGTAAGGGCACCATTCTCTGAATCAGACTGTGGCAGACGTAAGAGCTGACAAGTGGCTGTGCAGACCTATCTATACAAACCATTGGTCCCCATGTCTTCTAGGAAACAACCAGAAATCACCTAGAAATGACCACAGAATGATCCTAGACTACAGTTTCCTAGCTGGGAAAACTGATATAAAGTGTTTCAAAGCTTACTTATTTCTACTTTTCATTCTCATGACTGCCTTTAGGAGCTTAAAAGCCATCCTCATTGATAAAGAACCTGCCTGACTTAAATACAAATAAATAACATAATAATACAGGCCACACAGAGGTAATGTAAGATGGATGTCTATTACTACAGTATTCCTTTCAGAGGTGACATCAGAATGTTTTTAGACAAAAGTGGAATGTGCAAGTGAATACTTTTTAATGTGTCTGCATATTCACATCCTCCGGGCAAGCTCATGCTTAATGCGTTAATTCACTGCCTGAAAGGGCAGTTTTTCAGCTGAGAACCTTCTACACTATCTGCAGTCCAGACTGGCATTTCAGGTCAGAACTATGGAGAACAGATTAGATCCAGGGTGAGCTTGTAGTCATCAGATCTTCTTGGGAGGAGACCTCCAGCCATACCTTTCCTTTACCGGAAACACCCATCACTTCTTACTGTTTGGACAGGGCGTACCCAGTACCTGGTGTTCACATTGGTTCTTCTCAAACTGAACAAACTGCTGTTCAGTCTTATCCTTCTCTTCATGAATCTCCTCTCTTTCCCTTTAATTTAGCAGGGATACTTTTTTTTTTTTTTTTTTTTTTTTTTTTTTGGGAGGGTTTGAGCTCTCCCATGCTGTTACAACCCAGATTTTCAGTTTCTGGGCCCTCATAAGAGTAACTGCAGCTACTCTGGGGTGTTTGTGCCACTCATCTGCATCCACAGCAGGAACACTGGGATGGAGGGGACTGTTCTTTCTGAGCTGCCATAGCCCTTATCCTTGTCTTGCTGACAAAAACCCACCCTTTTGCCTAACACGGTGGAGGTTAGAATTAATGAAACAACATGTGAAATGCAGTTATTGAGGAAAGTCCCTAGCCTCTAGAAGAGGTTGTGGGAGCACAGATGGGAACAACACCCTCTTTAGCTGCTGTATCCAACCAAGTTTATGAATTAGAGTTCACATTCTCATTTTCTAAGACTTGCCTGTAATTAATGTTCAAATTATAATTTTTCTTGCATTTCTTTCTTTTATTCTTCTTTTGTCTGTTACCTTCAGTTTCCATGTTTGTCCACTTCTGATCATAAAACCTCAAGACAGGATTCACGTCTTTTTTTTTCTCAGGGAATGCTTGCAGACTTCTAATATAATAAACACATTGGTTTATCCTCCCCTGAACCGAATGTGTCTACTTACTCACAGGGATATTTCAGTGTCAGTGATGCAGATTATTTCAGTTAAAGTATCTCAGTCTGTATTGTTACAAGACAAGATACGTATGGCATCCATGACTGTATAAGCACCCCATAAAACTTAGCATAGTTATTATCATAAAACTCATTTGAGGTAGGGAAATGGTCTTTCCCCTGCCAGAACAGAGTGGAGCACTGATTAAATCTAGCTTATCATGCACATCCAATTAAGTTTCTTATGGACAGAATCTGGATCTTCACAGACATCTAGCCAATAGAAAGCACCAAGTGCACAGACTTAGTTGTCAGTCAGGGCGAATGCACCTGGGCTGTAGCAACTTGGTTAAGTTATGCAGAACTCTGTAGCAATTCTGAGAAATAAACTTTTGTTGATTACAGGCTCAATGACTGAGCGATAGTTGAGGGATCTACTCAAAGCTTGAGTTTTTCAAATACAGGTTCTTTATCATTGAAACTGCTACTATTGGATAAGGAGTATTATCAGAATTTAGGGCAAATGTAGACTTCTGACCTCAAGATCACTAATCTGTATATACTGGATCACTTTGCCTCCATTTGTTTGGCATTCCTATGCATTAGCTCATTAAAGAACCATTTTTCTGTATTTCCAAGAAGCAGATATCTATTAAGAGACCACTGCATCAATGGGCATGGGTACCCAGGATTTCCTCCTGAGCATATTGAAATGCTCAAGCAACCTCTATTTGTTAAATCAATAGAGGCACTGTCCATGAAAAGAAGCAGTTAAAGGTGTTACACTACTTGCACACTATGTGCATCAGTGAGAGAAGCAAAGGTACATGTGACCTTGAAACTCTTTTGTTTAAGATTCTTCGTTTGACATTCTAAGATCAGACTGTCTCTGTATGCAGATCTTCCTCTCTTAAATGACCCTAAAGCATTTTTCTGGTTATAATGTTGGACAAGTCACATTACCTGCTGCTTGAGGGAAAAAAATCTCACTCATTTTTCAAAAGCATTTTAGGGCTCAGCCTCTCCCACATATTACTGAATTCTTGATACCTTTCCAGCTTCAGCAAGCTCTGACATCCTCACTTGCTACATCTTTTACTAGCCATAGGTCTTCATCAGAGAAAGCTAAATTTTGATACAAAGATAAGGTTGTAATGATAACAAATAATACATTATCACTTAACCTTTCTCCATATTTATCATCAGGGATTTATCATCAAGAAGTAACTCATTATTACATTATTTGTGTTGTGCTGCTTAATGGCCCTCTTCATAGATTTGGAAATCACAGGGCTAGGTGCTCTTGTATATTATATGGTACATATATATGTAATAATTTAGAGTATTGTCACTCTAAATTATAGTCAGAGTAGTAGTCAAACTACCTGTTTTAACTGGAGCTGTACAAACATTACAACCCTTTAGAAAGTAAATTATTAAATTACTATCAACCATTAAATTATTATCGGTTCTTATAGAATATTAACCTCCTGTTTTTTAATTGCGTATAATGTCTATCAAACTTCTAAAATTACAAAAAGATAGTGTAAACATTTATAGCACATTATTGGAATATTATCAAATGTATTTTAAATATGATAAATTATTTCATATGTATGGTAAGTTCTGAGGTTCATAGGTCTCTACATCAGAGTCTCAAAGTAACAGGTGATAAATTAGGCTACAGAACTGCTGCAAAATAGGTTACTTGTAACAGAGACAGAGAATATGGAGTGTATATATATTTTGTTAAGCAGAAGTAATAGGTCCATAGGCATGGTGAAAGGAAAGATAGGAGAAAGGAAGCTATGGGAGGAACATGGTATAGAAAAGCTGAATGATTTACCTGTATTATATGACAGCTATTTGGGTTTTAACAGGTTTCTTATGGTAGCCCAAAATGGAATCTGTGTCTTTTATGAGAAGTAGCAACACCATTCCAGTTTCAGCATGCTAAACAATTCCCACCTTCAAATTTAGATGGGTACATATGTTAATTCATAACCATTTAAGTACACAGCAGTAATGAGGTTCCCGCTAGGTTAATTTGTGTCATATTCAGTGTAAACACTTGATATCTGCTGGTAATCATTGTATAAAAGCCTGAACAACAGCATGATATTTCTCAGGAAAGTTCTTTAATTATCTAGGGAAAAGATGATCATTAACACCTTATTTGGTGTTTCCTTGAAGTAAGCAGAAGACATTCCTAAAAAGGAAGAAAATAAAACCAGTTCAGGAACATGTCTGTTGCAATATCATTAAAAATGAGCCAGAAAGAGTCTTTAATAGCATGGTGTGAGCTGTCTGAGACAGCTGGCTGTGCATCTAGATTACATTCGCATTGCTTATTACCTTGATTGTATCATATGGTAAGAAATAAGGCAAAAAATGTCTGAGTCACTTTTTAAGATCACTTTCTAAAAAGAAGTACGCAAAGATGGCTTTGCAATAGATGTAAATCTTATCTCCTAAATCTGTATGAAAGCACTCTGTGAAAATGTATCTGCAGTTTAAATGGTTGCATATGCTTTCTGGGTTTATAGTGGATTGATGATGTTCTCTTCAGACTTGAATTTTCCCCATTGAACCTGGTGAACATTTTCCTATTGATTTTAACTGAAAAATACCAGACTTTCTAGAACAACTGCCCCTGTGGAAGATTTGTCTGAAAACGATTAGATTCTGTAAATTAAATTAAAAGATTATGTTGAGAATATTGAGGGGTTTTATCTTAACAGACAAAACAGTGTTTAAACTGGAAACCACATAAGATGCATTTGAGAGACTATTTCAGTGATGTTATTATTGATATTTTATTGTAAAATACTATTGTTTACAACAGATTGTTATTGTCTATGAAGCCACAGCTAGTGAAAGACTCTGCAATTCTAAATGGCATTCTCCATTTGGATTAACGTAGAGAACCTGAACACAACTGTATTATATTATTTGTAGAGAAAAGCATAAAAAATCTTTTGTAATGCTTAAATAACTTTAAATACCTGCACTTGAAGCATTTAGTTTTAAAGTTGCTTTTGAAGAATGTGAATGTCATTCCTTGATAGAAGGGCTTTCCCAAAATGTCTCAGAGCTCCATTTGTATTTAGTCATGCAGAAGTGATGAAACTGTCATCCAGTCCCAGAGAAGAGAAGGAACATTTACAAAGGAGATGAGAGGCAGGAAATTATTTGCTAAGAAGAAAAGAAACATGAGTCCATTGTGGTAGAACAGAGGGTGCATAGGCAAGGGGAGAAATGAAAGAGGAAAATTTTTAAACTATATTAGTTAAGGAACAGTGATTTAATTCTGTGATGTTTCTAGCACTTAGTCAAAAGTTGTACATGATGTTATAAAGGTAGTGATAGTGCATTGATAGACACAGATCCATCTCAAAAGTTAGTAAAATGATCATAATGATCACTTATGGTCCAGGGCTTGATGGTACCCAGGGGAAATATGGACCTTTTGGTAATTAATTTCTCCATATAGAAAACCAAAAAATACTGGAGAATATCAAAAAAACATCATTCTCACCACCAAAGAGGAAAAGATAAAATCAGACTGCACAAACTACTCTCTAATGTTTTTGTTGATGGTTTCTTGCAAAATCTTGGCCAAATTTCTCTTTGATTGCTTTCCATGCTACGTCGTCTATTGTGTTCTGCCTGATGCACATGCTGTGACTTCAGAACCAGTGATGTGCATATTAAGTGTTATTGGATATCCTGTCAGCAGCAAAAAAAATGTAGGCAACATGCTGACAAATGCACCCAACGCTGTGGGTAGACCTAGCTAAGAGCATGAAAGTTTTATTGCCCAAGGGACTTTATTGATGCCTTGAACTTTTCCTTGCAATTGTGTTGCTTGCTGAGGGTTATGCGTCAAGGCTGGAAGGCACTTACAAGCCAGTGTAGCTTGTTGTATGAAGGAATGAGTATGTTGTTCAGGAGAATAGATGCACAGACACTTGTGATGGAAGACTGACAGTAGAGTGGTGTAAAGCATTTGGAATAGGAGTAGCTAAATTTCAGAAGCGAGGTGAAACTAATATTCAGCCAAGTCAAAAGTATCAAGTGGAGCTGGCAGTAATTTCAGTCTCCTTCCACTACCTGCATAACCAGTGGAGATACATCTCTCTTTGAACTCTTTTAGCGTGAAGGATGATGCCATCATCATAATTTTCTTAGATTATGAGAGACAATGTGAGTGTGACAAAAAATCCTACATGTCATTTAAAGAATGACTGAATGACATTCAGGGGATACGGTGAGTGGCTAGTATGGAAAGCAAAGAAAATAAAAGCTTGAGTCCTACAAAGCATCCATTAGTGTATGTGAGTGGTTTCTTCTAGTACAGGACCTCAGTGGAGAAACTCATGGGGGCAAGGGATGAAGAATATTTCCAGAGAAACAATGCAAATCTACATAGTAGGAAGGTAGACAAAAAAAATACATATTATAGCACAATAGAATTAGATATATAGTTGCAGATAATGGGGGAAAACCCTCAATAACTTCATTTAGAAGCTGTCATTCTCAGAATAAAGAAACAAGCATGTTTCTGTAGTGTGTGGCAGTTGTACTTCTCAGCTGAAGATGTGTGTTGCCTAACAAATTTGTTTGTTTGAGAGTGCCCTGCTGGAGATGAATCCTTTGTAAGTGGTCCATAATGACACTGCAGGAGGAGCAGTCACAATCTATGGGCTGTGTCCCATCAATATTCCAGTCGTGAGTACTGTTGTAAATGACTGGTAGCTTTGCACCTGGTAGTCTGGTTGAGCTAGCATAGAATACCTTTTGAGCAGCCGTCTAAAAATTAGAAACAATTGCTACCTGGTCTTAGGTGCCTATGATATAAAAAGCGATGCCTTGTTCATGAAACATAGATTGAAACAGGGAATAAAGCTTATGAAAAAGTAGTTGTGAAACTGAAGCCTCCTTCTTCATGACTTCAGGGGAAAATGCTCAGCTTGATTCCTGATCACACAATATTGTTCAGCTTGATTACATAATATTCTTTCAAGATTAACCTAGGAATAGTGGGAATATTGATTTGAATTGTATTCAACTCACATCAGGTTGGTGTAAGATATCACTCCAGCTATGTGTGTTTAAATACAGTTTCCAAAAAGTCCTAAATAATTAAGCCTTCAAGTCCACCTCACAGTCTATTTAAATCTACTTCTCTTATTTAAATATATTTCTCACTCTTTGAGCAGTGTAATTAAAGTGAGGGTAGATACAGAATATACCATAATATTTTAGATTATCCTAATCCTAATCATGCAATAATTTTTAGTAACATGATGATGCTGCAGAATTTGATATAGAAATAAATGCCTAAAAACATAGAATTACACAAAACTTTTCCCATTGTATATTTCATATTGAAAACAAAAGTTTCCTGAGCTTATTTGAGTTACAGTGCAATATTTCCCTGGGCTTGTTTTAAAGAGGTATACAAGCAAAGAGGAATTGGAAGTATATGGATATTTCAAACAATATTCGAAAATGTGGTTTTACCTCAAAATCAAGATTATATTTGGTTGGAGATTCAGGTTGGTCTTTTCTTATGTTATTTGAGCCAGCTCGCCTATCTTTAACAGCATAATCTTACATAGCAGCTGGGGGAGACGGGTACTTGAATATTCATTTCAATTTCAAATGTAAAGCTAGATTTTTGTACTGAGGTATGTATATTCTGTTCCACAAAAATATCCATAATCTAAAGGAGGAGCGTTTTCTGTGAACTTTTCATTCTGAACCATCTGTCACTGCCTACTTTCCTATTGCAGAAGATACAATAAACCTCTTTTGCCGTACATGGATTTCCTACCGGATCTCTTCACCTTAATAGTGCCTGGCAGTAGTTTTCACTGAAATCACTACTATAGATCAAGCAAATTTAACCATACTTCCAAAGGTTTCCTTTCTAACCTCATGGCACTATGGTTTTGGCAAGAGAATTCAACCCCTTCCTTTGTATCAACTTGTACAACAAACTCAACATAAAATCCAGACAAAACATTTTTATTGATCTTGGTAGGGTAGGGTATGATTTTAAATGCTATTTTTTTGCTGTTTTACACCCTCATTTATCAAATGCAGCTCTGAATTATATCAACAACCATAAAAATGTAATGGGACACTAAGCAAACATAGCCATTCTAGCTCCTGGGACATTCAGATGGTTTCTAATCAATAAACAAGCTCTACTGAAAAACAAACAAGCCAATGAACAAAGAAAACCTACTTGGGGATTCAGTTCTGGTCTTGCAATACTCTCTTTTTCAAAAGGCCCTGCACTCAATGTGGAGTTTGGTGTAGGATCAGGCCTTACACTTACAACAGGACAAGGCAACAAATTCTCATGTCACCCACAGAAATGTCAGGGCTTCCTCCTTCCTCCAACAGAAATGGAGCTGTAACGCATCAGGGACAACACAGCCAGGTAACCTACCATCTGTGGGGCCTGCTGAGCCCATGGATGGGCTCATGACATGCAAGGACAATACACACAGTTATATGGTGTTTCACGCAGATCTTTTATTAATTCTGGTTATTTTGGTTTGGCTAGGGAAAAGTTCTTGTTCTGGAGACTTCTACGATGTTAGTGTGGTGAGTAATGTGCAATACACAAATAGACCCCACAGCTGTCTTCATTATTTGGGAAGGATGACAATTCCTCAGTGTTTCTTGCAGTGTTAACAGATATCTAAATCCCACACATCAGTGCAGCATAATGATGGGATTTGTGCCTAGTTCTAATATATCTAGAAAAAATTTGACCCCTCAAAGCTCTGAGTGCGTCCTCCAATAACAAATTTTCTGGGGATTTAACATCTTGTAGGATCCTACTGAAAGCAAAAAATTCTAATTTGATCTGATGGAAAGTGTTGTTTGCAGGTATGTTCTTGCCATGTCCAGTCTTCTCATTGTGTGAATACAGAATTAGGGAGAAGTGAGAGAAAAGTCTAAATCTCCTATTTCTGAGGATCCATAGTCAGTATTTGAAATTAATTTGAGAACTGTCAGGTGCAACAGCAATAAAGCAATAAGCTTCTCCCTCTCCCTTTCATCCTATCATTTGAAAATTAAGTTATCAAAGATAAAATGAAGAATCACCTTAGTAGTTTAATGACAAGCTGGCTTTTTTGGACACAAATGTTTTCAGTTGTTGTTGTTCTGAATTAAAAATATTTTTTCCCCACAATTTTTTTACTGGTTAGAAAATAAAGAGATGTTATAGGTTTCCACACCCAAATGTTTTCAGTTTGTTTTTTTTTCTGAAAAAAAGAAATTACATCTCCAGAAATGCCAATTATCTTGTATATATCCCTAACAAGTTCAGAAAAGAAGTAACTTCCAACTAAATAACAATACTGAACATTAACTACATGCCTGAAATTAATATTTGAATGTTTGGGTTTGGGTTTGGTTTTGGTTTTTTTGTATTAATAGTGATACATGGCTTGCAGAGAAAGAAAAAAAATGTCAAAAAGAAGCATGTTTTTATAATGGTACATCAGGAGGCTGGAATGCTGGTTGCCCTATCCATTACCCAGCAGCTACTGAATGCACTGCCAATACATCCAAAACAAGAATAACACCTGGGTTAGGGTCTCTCATTATTTCAGCATTGCAGTCAAAAACTTAAGAAACTACTGGAAAGAGTCCAGCATAGGGCAACAAAGATGATTAAGGGATTGGAGCATCTCCCTTATGAGGAAAGGCTGAGATATCTGGGACTCTTTAGCCTGGAGAAGAGAAGGCTGAGGGGAGACCTTATTAATGCTTATAAGTATCTAAAGGGTCGTTTGAGGGAGGATGGAGCCGGACTCTTTTCAGTGGTTCCCAGTGACAAGACGAGGGGCAACAATGAATGGGGAAGAATAACATTGACCACACTTGAACATTCTTCAGTCTACAATGTCTATAGCTTCTGTAATTCCATCATTGCATTCTGTTTTTACTGATCATCTTTGTTGTGGCTTTTTCTGTGGGGTCACTCAGACATTGTGGTAGGTGCTGAATGTAAACATCACAGGAAAACACTTTTGTGCTATGGGAATGCCAAAAGTGATGGCAATGCCTAAATAACCTCCTAAATTAGAGTATATGATGAACATTTGTAGGTATGTGTACATAGAGTACTCCTGAAGCATTCACATGTTTTCTGAGCGTTTACAGATACGTGTGACTAAAATAATCTTTAAGAATTCTGGTGATTTTGAAGCATCAAGGACATAGGATCATCTCTGTGAAACTAATAGCATTTGACATCCAGTCGAATTGAAAGGGGTGATTGAATTACTTTGAAACTATTTTATAACAGATTTTATTCAAAATTTTATTCAAAGTGTATCCTTACAATTAAACTAAATTCTAGAAATATAAGCATTTGAAATGAACAGTTATTTTACAGAGATCTACCGTATATTTCTAAAGAATAGTACTAAAATTGCCAGTTGAGCCTAAGGGTTAAAAGTTTGTTCTATTGGTGTGGTTTTTTTCCTGTTTCCCTTTCAGACATTAACTGACTCATGTTATATTTGTGAAATTGATTTTCATAGTACACATCTCACAGGAATGAATTAGAATAGTGTAACGTCTCCAGATGTACTGAATATTCTTGAGATGTGAATATTGATAATATAGAGAATTAAAGAGAATTAAAATTCCAAAATAGACCAACATGTTCAGCTGCATGTTTAACTTACAGATAACATAAATAGGCAATGTATAAATATTAATCATAGCTCTACATATATATGCAGTATCACCAGTTATCAATACCTATTTTAAATGTTGTTTTTGCATCAAAACCTCTAAAAATGTTGATGAATTCTAAATATGCCAATCCCACCCCCAGTTTAAGTCATCCCCAAACTATTTATAAATCTGTGATGAATTTGTAGGAAGGCATCAAATGGAAATAATGGAAATAGGTGAGAAATGTGGGATGTGGGAGGTGTGAGATAGCCATGAGATTTAAAGCCATGTCTCCCATAGGAGAGATCACTGTGCATATTTTGCAGAGCATGTTAGCTGCTAAAATAGTAGGTAAAAGGGAATCTCCCCTGCTGGGTATTTTCTGATTCTGATGCTCCATTTTTTTTTTCTTTTTCTTTTTTGATTTCTTCTTTGTGTGTTAGTTTTTATTGTGCCTAAAATACATTTTTTAAGAAATAATTTTGGTTTAGTGGAAGAATAAGAATTCTAACAGAATTTTTTCTCCTTGTTTTTGGATTAGCAGACATAAAAATATATATGTTTGTATAGCAGGCATGCAACTTTATAATCAAATTCTTACATATCTCTGCTCCTTCAGAGGAAAACGGGGGATGGAAACAGACTATGATTGATTTCATAAGTGCCAGTGTTCAAGCATCAAGCTTGTAGCACTGAGTCTTTTGTAGGTGTACAGAACACAGAAAAACCCTTACTACACGTTGCCCCATTTTTGTCAGACTGAAGATTGCCATGGCCACAGCATATGAGTGCTTCACAACTGCTAATTAATTTCTTTTCACAGGACACTTGAGATAGCACAATTCCTTGTCCTCATTTTCTAGAAATGGAACTGAAATACAGAGGAATTAGGTGCTTTGTTCAAGGTCACAGAGGAAGTTGGGACAGAACTTGGAATAGAGCCTAGCTCAAAAATTGTACCTTAACTAATATATCACTTCCCTCCCCCTGAGGTATCTATGCAAAGGTAGTCACAACACAGTTCTTGGTGAATCAAAACTCCTCCACAAGTAGCGGGCAAACCTTGAAAAGTTTTGTTTCAGTAGGAGTATCAGTATTTCCTACATAAGTGAGATACCTTAGAAAGGTTCTTTAAGGGTATTTTGAATTTCTGCCTGAAGTAAATGATGAAGGCTAGATGCGATTATCTACGTTTTTTAGGCTTTTACATACACAGCTATATTGTTGCTGTCATATTATTCATCATTAGTTTCATTTGGGCAAAGATTTATCCTCAGTCCTGCTTTTTCTGCACTAATTCTACTGTTCTGCTTCAGAGTTTAGACAGATGCCATCCAAAAACATTTTTGTCCCACTGAAAATTTACAGGCAGATTTATCGTTGGCCTCTTGAAAGCCAACAGAATTCCAAGTCGATTACCATAGGAAAATAAAACATTTTCATTGTCTTTTCTGTAAGGCTAGTTGTGTTTTGCACAACAACCAGATTTCAACAATTTTAAACTGAAGTAAAAGAGAACACAATCTTGTAATGATATCATATTGCTTTTCAAAACTGTAATTCATGAAGAATTTTTATTATCAGGGAATAATTGGTATGAATACATGCATTCAAACTGAAGCTGAAGATCCATTTGTAGCAGATGAGGGTCTGCTATGTTATATTAAAGCAATAGTCTGGTTCCTAAACAGATAAACTGAGATTTGATATTGAAAAGTAAATTTTGACAAAGACAGAATATTCTTTCCCAGCTCCTGCTTTCAAGTAAAAAATGATGTAAGATTAAATGAATGGAAACCTTTTTAATATTGTAAAATGTACTAACAGATGCGCTGTAAAGCTAGTAGCCTGGTCAGGATAACTTCTTTTGGGCTACCTACATAACAACATGCCAAGTGATTTTTCTGCCTTGCTCGTTCGGTTCTTAGCATCTCCCAAAAATGGTATCATGGTGGTTTTGCTACCATCCAACTATTAACCAAGGGACTAAAAGTTGTGTGTACTGTTATCAGTCATTTGAATCCCTAAATCTCTGAGTCTGCATGATAATTTTTGCTAAAATCACTCTGTTATTGTGTGTTTATCTAACATCTCTCAAAAAAAATTATTGGCTTGTGACATTACAGATACCGCGTGTCTTGCCCAAGGTCTTGTGAAAAGTGAAACAACCTTTGAAAAATCCATTTGTGTTGGAACCCTGATTGGTACAAGATGAGGAGACAAAACGTTATGTTTTTAACCAATAAATAGCTATAATTTTTTAACAACTAGTTACCTTGACTTTATTGGATAGACTTTTTTGTCCTAAGTAACATACTTGGTCCCCCATCTCTTCATAGCCTGTTACTTTTCCTATTGATCAGGAGCTTCTCTGCAGTGGTTTGTAGAGTAAATGCTGTGCGCTGGAGTGATCTTTGTATTTTGGAGTAGATTGAAAGAGACAGGGCAGCCGCTGCAGGTCAGATCTGATGGGAGATCTGAGTTGTCATAATAAGCCGGTTTCTCAGTAACTTACAGCGATGAAGTTCAGAGGCAGCCAGCTCTGGCGGCTGCTGAGCAGGCTAAATATTGATTGGAAGGGAAAAATGAGGGAGATGGTGACCTTCTATTCAGAGCTTGACAAAAGTGTGGCCAGGACGACGTTCTTGCTAATGCAGTGCCTTCCTAGTTACCCTGCACAATAGCAGGAGGCAGCCACACTTCCTTCCTGCCTCAGAGCCACCACTCCTGACTTCTGACATCAAGTCATTAACTTTGTTAGCCTCGCTCCTCCCTTGGTGGTTCCTAAAAGGAAAGAAAGAGGAATTCTTCTCAACCCGAGCCTCATCAAAGTCATGAGAGTCATTTTCAAGTACAGCATATTTTTCTATCTGTAAGATACCTAAAAAAAAAAAAAAGAAAGCATAGTCAAACTGAAACTCACTCAAGCCTACCTGTATTTTCAGCAGTTAATGGGGGAAGTATTTACTGTTCAAAAGGCTTTTGCTGTTTGGATTTCCTCCAGTTCGGAATCAGCTCCATCAAATTGGCCAATGCAATTTATTATCTCCTCAGGGACATTCAGCTGTCCCAGCTAACCTTTCTCAGAATAGATCCAGCTGTGTCCTTCTGTACAAAATCTTTCCACTCCCCTAAAAATGCAGTCATTGTAAGGATGTCCTCAACAGAACTATTAAAGATACCCTTAGGCCCAGCTCTGCATTAATGACCTATAAGCTCATGACTTCCATTTCTGCTGTATATATTTTGATGTGAGGGTTAAGAAGGATAGCACCGGTTCAAGCACACCAGCAAGATCCCCAGGGAAACAAAAGTGCAATTATTCTGTAAATGGCAATTCAGAATTAATGGTCCAGGAAAATGACTTTGCAGAGAACTTTAGCTCCCATGATTATATTTGGAATTGACAGCACTTGGAAGACAGTCCATTGCATGACGACAGTGCCTTGCATTTCTCTTAGCATATTTAATCTATAGATCTTGAAACATTTCTCTGTCTTGTCTCAGTTTTGTAAGCACTTGGCAGTGAGAAATCTGGAAATGAGACAATGAGATGAATCTACTTGCCTGAAGTGATGTGTTCAGCTGGTGGCTGACTAGATGAAACAGAAACAGCTCCTTAGTGTAGTATCAGGTAAGTCTGACAGGTACTTCACTGATCGAGGCGTTGTGTCTTGACAATTAATGGAGGAAAATTAAATGGATTCAAGTTGTTATGCATTATCATCTGCTTGGAGTAAAAAGTATACATGCACACAACAGTGTATTTACTATATGGTCACTATACGTAAATTAATGACAGGTCTTTACAAAGTGAATTAAATGAGTGATTACTTAAAAATGTATTTCAGTCCAATCTTATACCTATATTTCATTTTTAGCATCCCCAGGTTTTCACACTGTATGGGTTCAGCCACTTTCTACTATTAAAAAAAAAATAAAATTTGAAACTCTCATGAGGTTTCTGAGCAGTGGTTCCTCCACAGAGGAAGACTGCGGGACTGGCTGACATTCACGCTCAGCACTTGCCTGCTGTGTGCCCTCACATACCGCCTTGGCAGCCAGCCCACAAGCACCGCTCACTACCCTCTACCACTCCTTATCATGGTGCTGGGTAGGGAGCCCTGGACTGCAAAAAAATGGGAGGAATGTGGCCTGAAGAAAGTGGTGCAAAACACCAGGACACGTATCTGGATTAGTGCAATAAGGAAGTGTAGACATACAGGCAACACATTGGTATGAAATTTAGCATCTTTATTTTGGCTGGTCAAGGAATAATTTATTTAAATTAAATATAGAATTAAACTCTCCAGTTGAGATACAGGGAACATCTTGCCACAGAACAATTATCATAGAGTCAAGAAGTGTATTCATGCCACCTGATTTAAAATCTTAAACTGGGAAGGTAGTCTCTCAGTCCCTTCTCAAGGATTTTCTCTTTTCCCCTAAACAATACAGGGAAGTTAGGTGACATTCTACCTTAACTGGGCTACTATATTTAGGTGGTTCTTCCTCAGATTTGTTTCTTCTGCTGCTTTTTTCTGCCTAAGAAACACTAGTTCAGCACACCGACAAAAGAAAGGAGAGAACTTCTGTGTTGCTGCATGAGTTTTCTCATAATGAAGATCTATGATGCCAGTGAGGTAGATATTAATACATCTTGACAGAAGCCAATGTTTTCAAGAAGTGCATTTTTCTTTAAGTCGTGTAGAGTTTCTGTATGGAAATACATACAAGAGAAGAAATAGCTTCATCAAAAGAATATATTAGAAAACAAAACAGGAGGGGAAATTGACTTACCCAAGGCATAAAACCAGTCTTACCTAATAGAAAAATTAATGTAATATTTAATGTATTTTTGCATATTGCATGTAGATATCCACAATTGTATGAATGAATTCAAGATAAATGAGGGGGGAAAGTCTGCCTTAAATTATTATTTTTCTGCTTATAAAGTCAATAAAATTCTTAGATTGATTACCGTGCAATTTTTTTTTTTTTAAAAAAAAGGAAGAAAAGAGAAGAAAGATGCCTAATTATACTGCTGGAGTGGATGGTATATTTTTCTATGACAGAAGGTGGAGTTAGTGCTTTGGACTGTTTAAAAACACAATCAGCTGAGCAGTGTGGCTCATAATGATTAATCTATTTCAGGTATGTTTTATCACTCAGTCAAGCTATGGCCTAAATTAGGCTTGCTACTTATCAGGCTTTTACTCAGAAACTCATGTTGGGTTGTTTTATGGTCATGATTTTAATGCTGCCTTGATGACTATATTTGTTGAATGAAGATTTAGGCTTTTTTGTTTGTTTGTTTTTAAAGAACTGAAAAGCAAACACAGGTGTTGATGTGCTGGAAATCTGCTGCTGTGCCTTTATTCTTCCTTAGGAGGAGAGAGTTTTTTTTTTTATTTGGGTGTTTATTTTTCAGGGAGTTCAGTTTTAGGGCTCTCCATCATATTATGAGGCACTGCAGGTAGCTGTGTTACTGGAGAAGATGGAAAGGCTCACGCTAGAGCAATTTATCCTCTGTAACATTCAACTCTGAGGTAGGCAATTGGAGGTTGGCCTATTCTGACTACAATTTTACCAGAACACCACCAATAAGTGCTTAGAAATATTTTCCGTGAGGGGGATAGATGTCTTTCTGAATGGTAAATTGCTTTGTTTTGATAAATCTAAATCATTAATGGCATTAATGATGGTAGCTACATAGACCAATGTGCGTAATTTTGTCTTTAGAGCTTGTAAGTTTGGTTTGGATTTAAAAATCAATTTCAGCTTAGAGAGAGAGAAAAAAAAATATCAAACAGACAATATGATAAACTCTTATGGGTCTCCATGTTGGTCTGTAGTCTCCATGAATTCATCATATTGATAATTTGATCTTCAAAATACCTTTACTTTTACCAGAATATGTAATGAAAGACTCTCAGTGGACCTAGTTTAGAAGCAGAGGTCCCTAAAGCAGTTCTGGGCTTTCTGTTCTGTTTGCTTACCAATTGGCCTAATGGGTAACCTTAGTGATTATGGAGATGGGGTCTTGCTCCCGACTAGGATTTCTGTATGCTTTACAAAATAAATCATTAATATTAAGGGGTGCCAACACCACAGACCACATTTAAGTACGTGTAAACAAGCTGAATATACACTTACATCTGTTGTCTGATCTGGATAGCTGTTCCTATGAATGGGCTCAATATCCTGTGTGGACATTACTCATAAATATCTGGATATAAAGACATGATTTGGGTGAAGAAAAAGAGAACACTTAAAACATCTGCGGTGTGATATAATACTTGAAAATCTCATTCTAGTAGCATTTTAAAAAGAGAAAAATAAGAATATTAAAAAAAAAACACAGTAAAATAAAACCGGGACACATTCACATGCAGGCTAAGTTTCAGCAAAGGTTTATCTAATTGTGATTTAGGCTGCAAAACGTTCGTGATACTCACATTAAAGAGTAAGCAGTTTTGGTTCTGGATTTCCCAGCACAGACAAAGACACAGACACACACACAAAAATGCAAGTTGTTAATGTGAGCTTACACTGGAAGAGTTTTCTTTCAGAGAAATAACTAACGGATTGTGGTTACCTTACTTCTAAGTTTGCATTTTCCAATCCAAAGTTGTATTTTCTTTACCATTTCATCTTTGCTTTGAATTTCTTGGCTTTCTGTGTTTCTCTGCTCATTTTTTTCTAATGTTTTATTAGATGCTTACCCCTTTTTCAGAAATAATATAATTTGAAAATATTGTGGGCCTGATCTTCAGTGACCTTGAGTGCTCACAATTCTACATGTTGTTGACAAGGATTCGAAGACCTCAGCAGCTCTTATGTTAAGTAGTTCATAGGTATCGACTAACTTTTAAGAGCTCGTAAGCTCCTAGGCATACGTAGCTGAGTAGATATATATGTACATGAAGAAAAGCTTAGACTTTATTTCACTGCAGTTACAATGCATAAAAAGGTCAAAGATGCATAACTCTGAAGGTTCAAAATGTATTCCAAGAAAAATCCCTTTAACAATGAGATAAGAAGGCAGAAGAGATACTTTCCAAGAAATTCCTTAATCTGGGTTGTACAGAGAAAATGTATGAAGAGCAGAAAGTTGCAGATAAGGTTGGCAGCAAAATTGCAGAAATTCTTAACAATGCTGCCATCTATTTGGTAATCTTATGAGATGGCTTTATCCAGACAGAGTTTCAAGAGTACTTTAGTTATAACTATGGGAACCTCTATTACCCTAAAGCAGCTCAGACTGGGAAGGCACAAAAAGTGGAATCATCTCACCTAATTTTAGGATCCCAGAAAGTCTGTGGTCAGCTGCATATGAGCTAGCACGTGTGCCCTGTGCTGCTTGGAGACACTTGTACTATAGATTCTGATAAATCCCACATAAAGTGCAGTTACCATTATTTCTTCTCTCTAGAAGCCACAAATTATGTACCATTTACCTTGAAAAATGCAGAAACATACATGCAATTATATCTTTGTAAAATAAACTTCTCTATGAAAGAAGAGAGGATGAAAGACTTGAGTGCGGATCCTGTGTTCTTTAGTTCTTTTAGTTTTGCTGAGTAAAACTCTTTCTCTCATTTCCCTTTTGAAATCAAACATATAGATTAATAATTTGTTTTAATTTATCATTCAATTTAGATAACTCAACATGGAAATTAAACCATGATCACTTGAACCAGATCTATTTTCTGTCACCAGATCTTTAAAAAAGCCCTTGTTACTTAGGAAAACTAAGGACTGTCACGGATGATGAACTGAAATGAATGGGTGAAGCTATCACCACCTTTCATTATAACTCCTGCCTCTGAGGCATTTTGCCTGCCTCCCTTGACAGAGTCTTTTACTCACTTCTTGAGCTATCTCCTGATTCAACATGGTTTTCAATATGCATCAGAAATCCCTGTTTGTGAAGACAAAATCAGCCATCAGTTTCTAATATATCTTAAAAGTTTGTCAGAGCCTTTGTTTTCAAATGGTGTAACTTCATGAAATCTGCTGGGTATTTCATCCAGGAATAACTGGGGTGGACACAGCACTTAGCTGCAGATGTTTGAGGATGTGGTTCCAGTTTCTGGGTATTTCTGTCAGCTTGTGGTTAGGACACTCTCAGTAAAACTGAGAGAGAGGGATAGTGTTGAATAGATATTTAATAACACTGTCATTAGAAAATGAACTAATGTAAAACATGGGCGTGGTTGGCTCTTTAGCTATATTTTTGGACATAAGTGGCTATGGCTGCTCGACTTTGTGTGGAGCTCAATGATTCTGGGAGCTGGTGGAACTGAACTTCTTTTAATCTTTAATCATGGTACTTCACACACAGAAATTTTATGGGAGGTGGAACGTGTCCACTGAGGAAACCCTCATGCCAAGAAGAGAGATGCCAAGTGACTATAGATACCTCTATTACGCAGTGGCCACCAGAACTTGGAGTCAGTGCACTGTTGTTTATTTGTTCGGTTGTGTTTTTTTTTTCAATTTAGTGTCTAGAATCTACTTAAATGTTATTTTAGATATCAAAAAAGTCTTGAAGAATCAGCTCACTCATTGGGTATGTATTTATCTCCAGCGCTGGCTGGAGATAAATATGTAGACTCAGATACTGCTATTGATATAATTGATTGCTGCTATTCTAATTGATGAAATACAGTTGGCTGAGGCAGTTTTAGATTACTTCCTTTCCTGAGAGCATCAGTGTGAGCCAACAGTTTCTTTATGTAGGAGTTAAAGGAGGACACAATCAAGGAAGAGTATCACTAGGACATATATCAATGACAAAAACGTGGCAACAGTGTCATATATTGCAGATACAATAAAGACTATTTTCTCTGAGGCATGATCATAAACTTATAGAGGGTAATGCTGGCTTGTCGCTTATGTAGCCATGACAACAGTGGTTTTTACACTACTGTGGAATAACGATGTTATATATTTTCTGGGAAGTAGTGTGTAAACAGAGATTAATAAAGTTCAGAGAACTAAGGGTGCTATAATGTACATTGCAGTCCTGGGGGCTACTGCTGTAGGAAAGGATGTGTGTAGTTCTGCACACATGTAGCAACTCTTGAGCAGCATGGTATGGGGAAGAGTACTGAGAAAGAATATTCCTTGTGGTTTTTAAAACTGTAGAGCAGTCCATTAGCATGCTGAGGAGATTTGTAATGACTTGTTCAAGTGGAAATTGTGATACGAACATATCAAGTGAGGAAGAAAGTTAAAGAATAAGCTACCAATAGCTTGGTAGCTAATGTATGCAATACTCATGTTGGCATCCTGGCTGTCCACCTGTCATTGACTGCATTTCATTTACTCTTATTGTCCATCTGCCTTTTCTATTTTCATCCTATTTTGTGATGTTTGTCATTGCTCTCTTTTCTCTGATGCCAACAGACTTCGTTGCTGATGTAAACAACAGTGGACTCTAGTAAGTCTGTCCTTGTGAGTCATAAGTACCCAGGTCATCTGGGATTGTATCAGCACCCTTCATTCTATATGTGGGTATCTGAGACTTCTTTAGGCATTATTACCATTATCAGGAGTGAGATTTATTATAATCTTGGGTGAGGAAGGCGATCCTAAATGGAAAACAAAGCAATCTGAGGTGGTGATACACATATCCAGCTTCACACCTGAAGGTAAGGAAAGGTAGTATTGCTCTTAGAAAAAAGGGACTTCCAAGGCAACGGGAAAAAAAATAAATATCCATCATCAGTATTTAGACACAAAGCTATCATAATGGGTGATTCCCTTTCTCACATCTCAATGACCAATATAAGCCTATGAATTCTTTGTGCTCCAGCCATGTCTCAAAGAGAGACTATGCAGGCTTTCAGGGGTTTAGACTAGTAGCAGACACAAATTTATGACAACTTTCTACATGCAAAATGCTTCTTTAATTCGTAATATGAAGACATTTTGAACTGACAGATTCCTATGCTGTGACAAAATTAGCCAGATCGAAGAGCAAGTATCCCAGAGACTGCAATGGTATTAATTGGGGTTTTGTTGTGGTTACTGCTTTGAGGGAAAAATTTGGTGTAGAAAATGCAGTAAGAGAGAAAGAGTACAAGAGACTTCTCAAACAATAAAGATTAAAAGTCTAAAATCAGCCAACATGGTGATTGACTTCAATACCTTTAAGAAATTGAGAACTTGGAGTTAAATTCAGTATAATAAATTACTTGTGTAACTTAAATTTCAACATGTTCACTAGAAGGCTAATCATGTTTGAATGTGCCCTACAAAATTACAGCTAAAGAATAATTTTCAGTTGTAATAAATGTACCAAAGAATACACTCACACTTAAATTTAAGAACTTAAATCCTTAAAAAATATTATACGGACTTTGCAACTTGTAATATATGCCATACCTATTAATGCTTATTTTACTGATAGAAAAAAAGAGACACATGAATCTTGGTTCCCAGTATCATTCGCAGTATCACTTTGAGAAATAGGTATTATCATCTCTGACTAGAGAACTACATCTTCAAAACACTACATATTTACATACATAAGTTCAAGAAAGCAGCTGTGAATATGTGCTTTTTTCCAGTGTTAATATTTAAACTATAATGATCCTGTATTATTTTATAATTTTCCATGTTAAAGGAGGCTGTATCAAATATACACAGATTCCTTTCCATGTAGCATCCAGTACTTAATAAAATTCAGTCTATTTTAGTAGTTTTGTTGCCAGTTCTTGTGATTTTTACCTTATGACAGATAATTTAAATGAAAGCTCCAGATCCTAGATTCATGTGAATTTGTATTTCAGATTTTATTAAAAAAAACTGACAACTTAGTGAATACCACAACCCCTTCAAGTATCAACATTAAGTTGCAATAAAAAGGAGCTTTTGTTTTTAAACGAGCCTTTTTTTTTTTACTTGCAGCACTTTCTTTTTCCATTCAATTCACTGATAAGTGAAAGCTTTTTATTTTTCTTTTTTAAAAGTAGTATGACTGCGAAGTAATACTTTTTTCACGAGTGACGTCAAATCTTTGCCAAATTGCTAACAAGAGCCTGCTCTTTCCCATATCTAACTTTAGCTCATTTTAATGTGATATTTAAATGTTCCAGCTAGGAGAACTCAAAATTTCCCTTAGCACAAATTTTTTAACTTCTTTTTTTCTTTTAAATCTGCCAGATAACTAGTTTATAGAAATTGTAATGCATCTCAGTAAGCTTTTGGTTGCTTTGCAGGACTTTTCTATCAGAACAAATACTAGATTAATTAGTAATGTTCTGGGTCCTTACCTTTGGTGACAATTTCCCTTTTTGCATATTAATGTTCCAAGTGTGGATTGCATTTTATGAGACAAACACGTTCTAAGAAATATGCTGTTGATTGTACACAGAAAAACAAATCAACAATAATTAAATGTCATGTTAAGTTTCCTTGAAATGTCAGTGGGGAGTCACAAACATACTTTAAAATTCTTTGAAAACAAAAACTGCCTTATATTCTCAGGTTTAAATCATGTTATCAATAGGCAGTTCTTTATTTTCATTTTAGTATACTTTCTAAGTAATGCATGGAGTTTGCTGTGAGTGATGCTGCTAATTGAAAGAGTTTGCATACTTCGACCCAAGGCGCAGCAACTCCCATTCATTCCTGCAAGTCTGCTTCCAGTCTCATTCTTTGTTTTGACCTTCTGTAATAATGCTGGTTTTTTCACACTCTGTTCTGCATTAAAAATACACATTCTCAGGACTAACTATGGATATACTGGGGAGGCAAGGGAGGTCCCTGTGCTCTGAGTGCCATGATGGAGGTTCCTGGGGACAACTGAGGTTCCTCATCAACCACCACAGGGAAGGCTGACTGGTTATTATGAAATGAGAAGTTTGCATCAGACACAAATTTTGAGCTTGATTCCCCTCAGTAAAGTATTAAGTGCCATGGACACTCTTCCCATTCCTTTGCTCAAATTGCAGACAAGCAGAAATCTTACAGCATTTCCGAAACCCAAAGTTTTGTTATGCCATTTGGGGGTGACCAAGTAGAAAAACATCCACTTAAAGTGTCTGATTTATGTCTCCTCCCTTTTTAAGGAGGTAAAGAGTCTGACCAAGGACATTCCATGTCCTAAACCAGATATTTTATCAATGTCTTTTTCACAGCTTATGAGCTTTCACTCCACAAACAGTAACAGAAATGTATTTTAACTATTTATATATGGAAAAATAATGGTTTTGAATGTATGAATTACAATTTGCATTATTCTAAAACAGAGCAGAGTAACTATATTGTCGAAGTGGTTTTCATGCCTAATAGACAAAATAAACAGTGAAAAAGGTAAGATTTGTTTTGGTTTGAATCTTTCATCTCATGCGAAGGCTATAAAGCTCAGTAACACAAGAAATATTTCTGGGTTTTTTGTTTGTTTCTTTCATTTTTTCTCTGGATTTCTAACACATTGACTCTCTCCATTATTCATGTTTCTATCCACACAGCTTATGGTAATAATGATAATGGCAATGGAGGGCATCATTAGAAAGAACACTCTGATTTATAGAAGGAATCAACTAACAGGGTAAGCAAGTGCTGAAAGGAAGTGGATAGAAAGAATTTTTGATTATGATAGGATTTTTATTTTATTTTTTTTTTTAGGAATTTCTGAGCGGGACATATGTCTTTGCAATCTATGTAAAAGTGGCCAGTTTCAATACGACACTCTTTGTTTTGAATTCACAGCCAAGGGCAGATGTTTCACTGACTGCAGAGATATTTGCTGCTATTTATCACACTTTTATTTTGTTCACTTTTAGATTCAGAAAGGTAGAAAAATTTTGGGAAATGTGTGAATGGATGAGCTAAAGCTGTGCAATCAGATAGCATAGGGGTTGGTTTTCGTTCAGCAAAATCTGGACTCTTCTCCAGTTACTTCCAAGGGGAAAACTGTTGATCTCACTTCTTTATTTGCAGATTTTTTTGCATAAGAAAAAAAAGTAAATCTCGATATAGCAAGTTCACTGACAGGGTTGTATAAATGTGAATGAAGCTTTTAACTGTACATGCTAACACTTCTGTGGTTTCTAAGACACAAAAACTGTATTTTTGAAGGAAATTCTGCATTACAAGTAGGCATCCAGAGTCTACAATTGCTGAGGTTTTACATCCCCTCAGAAACATATTTTACAGGCATCCAACCTTGAGCACTTTGCAAACAAGTAATTTGGCATTTTTAAGCATATGTAAGTTTTCTGTTCTTGACAAAAAATAGCTGCCACTGGCCCAGAGAACTGTTCATACCATTTCCATTTTTACAGATCCTGTTGCAACAGTTTTACTAACACTAGTAGAGCTTCAGTAGAAAACTACAATTCAGCCATTTCAACGTTATTTCTAGTCATTTTCTAAATCGGCTTGTGGCCTTTTAACACACAAAAAAGTGCAAATGGGGTGAGAGGGAAGATGGCCAGAAGACTTTGTAGTTTGTGTAAGTTGTACTGCACTTGAAGAGCTGCCTGCTAGAGACTGCCTGATAACTGTGCTGATTTACTGCAGAAGATGCTCCCTCTTTTCTTCATCTGGCTCAGTTCCTAGGCATTGACCAGCTCCAAATGACCTGAAGGAGCAAGAGGTTGGGACGGACTGACAAACCTGGACTGTGGTCTCTGCTCTCCTGACTTCTGCTAGTGACATTATGAACCACGTTCTTTGCATTGAACATATATCACACATTCTTACAAAACCTGGATGAAAAGCATTGGTTGTGCATTAAGTCTTAAGATGTATTAATATCCTTAAAAGTGGCTTTTAGTTTTCACCATTCTTGTCTTAATTATTTTGTTAACAATGTACATATCTCCGAAGCTCTGAAAGAAGACACCACTTGCAATTTTAAGCCTGTTAACTAGGTGGGCAGGATCTTCCTCAGATGTTTTCAAAAGTAGCTCTGTCTTGCCACTTACTGTTTTGGGTATGTAGGGAACCACTTTGGGAGGGCTACTGCATCAAGGCTGTAAAATTTAGGAATAAGTGAGATCTTCTGTCAGGCAGGCTATCTCTCAACTGAGTTGCTGATGTAGAAATGCATATGTTTACAACTAGGACATTGGGCCAGTACTTACTGCATTGCATTGTATTGTATTGAGTTATTGAGTATACTGTAATTTGTTTTGCATTGCACACACAATTTTGTATTGACATCCTGCCTGCATTGTAAATATTGTCAGCACAAAAACCGGAGGGTTGTCAGCTTCTGTCAGAAAGGAATCAGTGGAGCTTTTTTATACATTTTCATGTACACTGTTTAAGAAAGAGCTTGTTTTACACTGTGTAGTACGTGTCTTCTGTGTTTCCACTAAAAAGAATTAAAAAATGCAAGTGGTATCAAATAGTGAAATATAAAATGAGGCCATTAGGAACACCTTATAAGATGAATACGAAATTTCAGAACTGATATGAGGAAGGCCTTGGGAAGAAATCACTGCTCCGGTAGGAACCTGGTGCAGGTCTAGAAGATTAGAAGTGCAAGATCTATTAAGTTAAAATTCTTAACAGGAAAACACTCCACAGTTCAAAACCATATTCTTGTAACCACAGTTTGCTTATATTTTCAAATGAATTGGGAAAAGAAGTGTGCAGGTCAAAACCCCCTTATTGCCTGTAAAACAATGAGATGCAGTGTAATGATAATTTTTTGCCACCAGAGAGCTCTTATTGCATTGTACTAACAACCCTCTTCAAATATTTATTCATGGGCACCATTATTAATTCTCATGAAGTGAAAATACCTTCATATTTATATTCTCTCCTTTTCTTCATTCTCCGTTGTCCTGGCAATTCCTACAGGGTTATTTCCTGTCATCAAACTGCATTAAGGAAAAAAATGGCCGCATAACTGATTACATAGCCAGAAGTAGCATTTCCAAAATCACAGAAATGAATTGCTTACTGAAACTAGTTTAACTTACTGATTGTTTCCATAATACAGTTTAAAAACCCTATGATTCTTATAATCATATATTTTCAAAAAGTCCCCAAATGTGAAACTCGCAATATATTTAAAATATGTGTTTTCTGTGAAGAAGAGTTAGCCAAACTTGAAAGAACTGATGGAGACAAAGATCTCTGGACAAAAGTAGGAAAAGTATTTTCCCAGGACTTGGAGTTTGATCCTACCCTATTCAAGGCAATATTAGTGATGCAGGGTTGAATTGTTCATGGACAGACCCTGTTTCATCTGAGGCCTCAGATGTGACTTTAATATACCACAGGGCTGAAGAACTAAATTTTTATTACTAGCTTACACCTTTCAAAACTAAAATATTTTACCTATGTGTTTGTTCCAATAGTTGTAATGTTTCCATGCTTGCTTGAAGTTTCTGGAATGATGAAATAAGGTTTCCTGTCCAGTATGGGTGATTTTTTTTTGTAATTTTTTTTTGTAATTTAAGCAATTTTTAAGTGTTTGAATGGGCTTCATAGGCAGCCCTCTGATAGATCATCATTAACCTTTTTTTTCTACTGTTAACATTCAAACTTGTACTTACCCAGTATTTTAATATCAGCCTACATGGCTTCTGTACTTGATTCTACTTCACCTTTCACCTTGTGTGTGTCATATGCAGTCTGAGTGTTAAGAGCTACAAAATGGGAAAAGCAGCTGTTTTTTGCACAGGTGCAGAGTTTTAGCCAAGGTTAAGAAGTACTAGATCAAGTTTCTTAGGAGAGGCCTGTTATCTTCACAAGTAAAAACATTTAAGATATTATTACACATGTGACTTAAAATATGATTAAATTTTAATATAATTTATTAAACAAAATATATTAAAATAAAGTTATATTTTCCTTTCTAAACTTATTTTTCCAAATTTATTTGTGCATCCCCATGTTGTATGTAATCCTGGGCTGATTTTCACTTTTTCAAACTATTCCAGACTCCTAGTAATCAATCTGTATTTTGTGGACCAAATTTTACAGGTTTCTAATGCAGCTACCGCTAAAACCAAATTAATCAGCTGCAGATCCTTACAACTGTCTTGCTATGGCCTGGCACAGTTTCTGCCAATTATACGGCAAAGGTATTATATCTCTTTTCTCAGTTTAACAACTGGTCTGAGTAAAACATCATAAATACCTAGGCTCAGTTTTCTTCTTACAATAAATCTATGACAAACAACTTTTCTGATAACTATAATTTTAGTAAAATAAACTAATAAGACAAACAGCTGAATAAACAAATGATGTTATTCAGAGTATCCTCAATGATACTAAGTACTTGCTGGCAAATCTCTAGCTAAGGAAGGAGTGGGATTTTCAGAAGTGCCTTCCTCCCACAGGCAAGCTCCCTCCCCAGAGCTGTCCCACCTTTGAAACCCCCTCGTTCCCATTGCTACCTCAAGTATTAACCTTCATTCTTCTAATGTGACTCATGCCATGGCCATAATCAGGCACCTAAGAGCTCTGAACTCCATTCCTCATGTTCACTAACCAAGATCCTGAAACTAGTGGTGACATTTGAAGCCAACAAGGAGACATAGGGAGGAGGTATACAGAGATATAGGGAGGCTGGGTGGCTAATTCAGGCCTCCACACCTACCTTTTGGAGAACAAGCTAGCTGAGATAATCCTGCCTTGTCTCACCTCCCACTCTTGTGTATGCTCCTCCCCTACTGCCCTCCCACATGTTTTGTCCTCTCCCAGAGCATGTGTGCATGGAGAAAGGTGATATAGAGGATAAATACACTACACAGGATTGGAAGAAGCTTTCCATGCATCCCAAAAAAACATCTCTGTGTGAGTTGTGACAGAGCTGACAGTGTGTTTCCCAGGCTGAAGAAAGTTGTACAGCAATATTGATTGCCATTTCTTTGAAGATTGCCTTATTTGTAGAATGAGCTAGCTAAACTATTAGGGAGGTTGGATTTGCTTTTATATTCCTGAACAGTCTCCATGTTTCATGTGGACATCTGTTGTAGTTTTTTAAGAAAAAGGTAGTGTCTTCTTTTCCTCTTTTTTCCTTAATTCTAATGTCTAGTAGGATTTTGCACATGGGACTTACAGTAACCCACTCAAGGATTACTTGGCTCTTACAGCAATTTGTCAGTTGAATTTATCCACTTTAAATTGAGATGAGCTGCTTGGCTTCTCCATTTTCACTTCTGCTACCAGGAAGAGTTTGGTAGGAGAAGTTACAGAGTTATATACCAGATGCTCCAAAAAACTTAATGGTGTTTAAGCTGAGATGTTTAACTGATGTTTAAGCCAAGATACGTTGGCTAGAAATCCTCCATGCAGAGTCAACGTTCTTGGTACTTTGTAAACCTTATTTATCATTAGCAAATAACAAACATTAGACATGAAAGATATTTCTTCTCTATCTCTCTTCCTATCATGCCCATCAACACTGCATACACTATGTAAGAGAGAAGTTTCCTTTAGTGAAATATTTCAGTCACATCTGTTCAATTTTGCATTGCTCTGCTCCATGGAGCAGTAAGGGCCATCAGGCAACCTGCCGAGATGCCAGTGATTTCATTGTCTTGGCAACGACTGCTAGACTGCTACGTACGAGCTTAACTTCTTGACTATCCAAAGAAATGCAATGCTATGTAGTAGGTCTAGGACTGACAGGGCCATGCTTATTTATGTGGTGGGTGTTCAGAAAATCTTCCAGCTCCCCCAAACCTCAGGGTCCAAAATCATGCTATTTCAACACATGGGTAAATCAAGATCATCCCTTCAGCTAAACTTTTGATTTCACTTGTAGTTCAGTTCTTCTTCACTTGCAGTTGGAGGTGTGACTGAAGAAACAGCTCAGTGCAGGCTGCAGTTGCCGAAATACCGGGCTGCTTCAGGGAATGTGGCAGTCTGCGGCATAGGCGATGGTATAGCAGCTGTGCCGCAAGCAATTCCCAAACTGATTTAAAGCTGAGAGTAAGCTACAGTCACACTTCAGGCTGTGATCGAGATTAGTCTTACAACTGGTATTTATATGTCATTAATGCAGCAAAAAGTAATTTGAGGATGGGTTGCAATTGGCAAAATTAACGTCAGTTGTCTGAAAGCTAGGTATTTCATCACAACAAATCCAATTCGTCTCTAGTTCGAAAGAATAGCTAGATGAGATGGAAAAAAAAAGGGACAGATGAGATAAATTCTGACTAAGACTTCATAATCCAAACAAAAATAATAACTTTCAATTCAGAAAGTGCCGATAATTTTTTAATTCATAATGTTTTTGGCTAACTCTTCACAGTAAGGAAATTCACAACACACATTTACAACTGATGGTGCATTTCTGGAAATAAACAATGAAAAATTGTTTGATTTTATAATAATTTTAGAAAATTATTCCTCTAATAAGATACTAAATTAGGTGGGAATGTCTAATTGTACTTAATGCATTATACATGGAAATCTTTAATATTTCTTAATTTCAAAAGTGAAAGAAAAACTTTAATTACATGTTATGGTTTGAGAAAACCCATAGTAATCTATTGCCGTTTAGACAATTATTCTATCACCCGATGACCCCTCCCCACCCAGAAAGGGGAATCGGGGAACACAAAGAAACACAAGGGTTGAAATATAAATAGATTTAATAGACTAAAACTAAATAATTAACAATAATTCTAAAGAACCAGTCTTAATCCCGATACTGATATAAGGTATGCAAGAGTTATACTCAGCCAATTCTATCAGTAGGAAGCTGTGCACTCCCAGCAGGGGACAGCAAATGTCGGACACTG
>KZ505690.1:1215610-1235917 GCA_002844005.1 Limosa lapponica baueri
CTGGCTATAAAGTAAATATTTTCACAAATTCAGACACTAGAGTTTTCTAGAAGTGCAATCTTCTCCAGCATTAGAAGAAAAGTTAGTGCTGTGTCTCTCAACCCAGGACATTACGCAAAACATTTTTGCTGATAGTCTTAATTCTTGGATCCATTTTCACCTTTAGGTATCAGAAAAAAATTAGAAAAGTGATTGTGACAGGTTTTGTAGATGCACAGATTTCACTTTTTTTTTTTCCAGACTAATGTTTAATTGGTTGTGTTCTCTCAGATTGATTGAGCAGTTTGATGTGTTTCCACTTTCTGAGGAATCCTGGGTAAAAAAATTCCTCTAGTGCAATTTAATTTATATCAGTGACACTTATTTCAAAAATTCACTTCAGTTCAAGAGAAGAGCCGTTGCAAAGCTAGTTGGAAGAGATGAAAATATTTTAAAAGATATGTTATTTTTACTTCAGATAGTTCCTTACTCTGGCACCAATGAAGCAATCTGGGAACATTTTTATATCACTGCTATTTTCACAAATAAATTGAAACATGGAAAAATGAAGGAGCTGCATTTTCATCAAGGAGGCTTCAGCTTTTAAGGAACTCACTTTGGCAAAACTGAGAGAGGAAGCCTTGAAAACGTTTTGGAGAAAACTCAGTTGTCTTAAAATGATTCAGCATGTAGCCTGATTTTTCCCCCATCCTACTCCGGTGGTAGCTGCAGGCACGGTGCTACCAGGCAAGGACACCGGGCACTGATGCTTAATGCCATCCTGACCTGGGAGACACTGCCCAGGGTTGCAGGGTTATAACCGCGCAGTGTTGCTGCTCCTGTGAGGCGGCTGTTGGGGTGTCACATTACTCAAGCAGATCAGGATCAGCATTGTGTCATTAGTGACTAAAACCCCCTCAACAGGCCCTCTGCTAAGGGCAGGCAGTGGGGAGCCTGGTGAAGGAAAGCCCTTCCATAGGGAAAGCTATTTCGGGGGGGAGCCTTGGCGATCTAGATTGTTTCTTCTCTCTTACTCCTTGTTTCTCCCTGGGTGACATTTTGGCACAATAAATCTGTCACCATTCCTAAATCTGCAATTGATTTAAACATAATACTTTATTAATATCCTGGATGGTTGATCGGGTGCAGACCTCTTTCCTAGCTTCAAAATGAGTTCCAAACAGCAGCTAAAACACACAGATATGTCATTGTCTTATTGTGTGTAATGGCACACAGCTGAAAAAAACAATTCACAAATACATGCAAGGGTAGTATATTTTGTAAGTGATGAACAAATGATTGCAAATAACATAAAAATTGCAAAATGGCAGTATTTTTGAGGACTGCATTAGTTCGCACAGGAATCACAGAATCCAATAAAACAAAAAGAGAAGGAACTTCAGATTGTCCTTTTTGTTCTCGTCTATATTGTCATCAAAAAAAGAGTGAACAAAGTTGTTTAATACAGTTATTCTGGAACACTGTTATCTCATTTTTCAAGTCAATCTGTTGACAGAAAAGTACTTCCAAACCTGCAAAATCCCAGATAGTGAGCACAGTCTATGAGAGATTTCCAAGCAAAGGAGCAGATGAATGTTTGCACCAGTAAACTGGTTTGCTGTGGAATTAATCTGCCCTTTAGAAATCAGATTCATTAGTTCAATTCTATTTTTCATTATAATAATATTCAACACAAAAACTACACAGAAAACAAATTATTCTCAATTATGGATTGGATAAAAAGAAAATTCACTTCAGAATCAGGTATACTCAGTAATGTGATTGCCATCAACATGAATATAAGAGAGAAGCAAAATTAAATCTGCTAAGAAGTTTCACAAAATATGATGTAGTTGTTAGAGAGATAAACTAGGAGAAGAAAAATATTAAATGATCCTCCCAAATCCTTTTATACTGGTGAGTAGGTCTGCATAGTACAAACTTGTTTCTTAGTCAGAAATACTTGTTAACTATCATATCTGTGATACAAACTGCTTTAGCTGAAGTTACTTTTGTTCCAAATGGCAAAACTTAAGCTTTGACGTCATCGAAGTATTCATAGTCATCACATGTATAAGCTTTTTTTTTTTATATATAATTAATGCATTACCTTCTAATGCTGTGCTGCATTCTTGCTCCAGCTGGGGCAAGATTCAGGCTCACAAAAAAGAAGAACATTATTTATGTAAAAAATTTCATGGTTTTAAAATCAGGTACCATAAAGTCTTTCAGAACCAGGGAAGCTACACAACTCTATTACATTCTCTATTAATTTTTATTTTATTGACAAATAACTTTTTATTTTAATATGAATCACTGTTACCCATAGCAGAAATGAATGAGCTGGGATCTCCTAATTAACTATAATGGCTTTTTTGTTGTTGTTGTTCGGTCTAATCTAATCTGGTTTTAATGTAACAGAATTTTGATGTAGTGATTTATCTGGCTATAGGGAGCAAAAATATGCAATTAGAGACACGTGAGTTGGACCAGTTGGAGAACCAGTTAGAGAGCAAGTACAATTTCACCACAATATAAAACTGGTAGCCAGATCAAAATAAATCTGAAAAACAAGAGAGAAATATAGCTGTGTACTACATACATACTATATATATGTGTGTGTATATATGTATGCTCATACTAATTTTTAAGTCCCAAATGACATTTGTTATTGGAATTTTTATATGCTTTTTCCATCTAATTAGTCTTCAGAGTCTTTGCATTCCCCTGGATTAAAAAAGAAAAAATAAATCAATCTATCAGATCAGTTATTTTATACAAGTAAACAATGTCTGGTTGCCATGTTACATCTGATATTTTAAACCAAACTAATGTTAAGTAATTTTGACCACTATTGTTTATTTTCACAAATATGTACAGAATGGTAAAACAACCATTATTAACATCAGATTATTGTTGCCAATTCATAGTGATTTCATGAAGTAAAACATTTAAGACTAAATAATCTTTTCTTATTCCTAATTCCTTCTGTGTGAGAAGTACTAAAAAAAAAATCCCTTTTAACAGAGCTACAGGATCCTGTCAGGAATACTCTATTTTTCTTTCTCTCTCTGTTATAATCTGTATAAACTAATGACTTTACAGACAGCTTGTTAGTAGATAGATAAATTCAGGCTTCCAGCCCTTGTCTTTGTTTTTCAAATGAATGTCAGCAACCACTATGTAAAATCAGTAGCATACAAGTTAAACAGAAGTAGCAGATGGGTGAATTTCACACAGTCTATTCAAAATTAATATGGATGGGTGTGGGGGGAAAGAGAGGGAAGCAGGGGAAATTATAGTGTTTTGTTGGTATAAAATGATGGAGTTGAAAAACATTAGCTGTTTTACAGGAATAGAAAATGTAGAAAATGAGAAAAGATTAAGACCTAAATGAAATGATCTGAATAGCGGCTTTTACCTACTTTGCCAGATGGGAAGGAGAAATTTTCTGTGCTGCTACTATTTTTTACTCTTCTCTGTATTAGAAATAAAAGCATGGAAAACTTAAATTTAAGCTCTCCTTCCATTACCATGTAAGAAAGACATAATAGACAATTATTGGGTTTTAAATATGTTTTTAACAACTGCTGATGGACTAAAAATGAACTTTATTTGGTCACGATGTATCTTGCAAAGTCTTTTGCTGTGTGAAAAATTCTTGATAATTTACTGTTGATAAAAATAGCAGCTGTCACTCAACTAGTTTGAACAGTACAATGCACACCCTGAGAGATGGAATTTTGCTTTATTATTATTTTTAAATACTCTACACCTAAGAAACTGAGTTAAATACAGCTAGTTCGATCATATGTATATGCAGGTAATAGGTAATATACAATATACTATACATTTTCTTGCACATTCTTTTCTTTGCCAAATTAAAACAGAGTAGCTGAACTAACGTTTTGGCAAAATTGCTCCTAAGGTCTAAGGTTTCCAAATAATGTTTTGTGACTGTTAAGACTGAGGTTCTTTCCTATTCATACAACAGTTTCAGGAATGTAGGAGAGATGTACTTGTATAATGAAAAAAGAACTGCAGTAGGTAATACAATTTCATAGTATAGTGTATTTAGGTAAAGACGATGTAAACTATAAAAGCACAGAGAGGAGCAGAAAGTACATACATTCTGGATATTGTTATTGAATATCTAGAAGTACAAAATGGATCATTTGGAGAACTCGCAAGTAAGCATTTATAACACAATAACTGTACTTCAATGTTTGAGCATTGTCGTCGTGCTCACTGATTGCTTATTACTGAATTGGGAAGCCACTCATACGACAACGTTGCTACTCCTTGTGAAGCTATGCTTGGAGTACTTATTGAATGGTAGCTCTAGATTTAACTGCTGGCTTTGAACTTGTGGTGAATGAAAGATTTATTTGCCTTTGATATTGGTCCATAAGGTGTAAAGAGAATGAGACAAGAAAGGGAGAGAAAAACTGAAGATAAACACTTGAGCTTCAAGGTAATGGCAAGACACTCTACTAACTACCTTACAGCTATACTTGCCATGCCTGGAGTAAAAGAATAAGCTCAGAGTTTGGCTAATTCCTAGTATTAAAAAATAAAATCACTTTCAAATAGTAATGACTTCTCTGAAATTAGTGTACAGACTATTAAACAAGACTTCATGCAGCAGTTCTTCCTTTCACCTTCAGCTTACCTGGGATTTTGGATAAATTATCATGTTTTCTTTTGTGCTGTGACTAGAAAAGTAATAATAGTTAGTTAGAGTTTGTATGAATTAATTGATCTCAGGGTTTGGTTTTTTTTTTAATATAAATAAAAATCTGGCTAGAGTTCTGCATATGATGACATATATATAAAATTACATATTTTGCTTAGAACTATGAAACTGTTTTTGTCCTTTCTCTTATCAAGTGCCACCACAGCTAATGTGAATTATGATTAATAGATTTCCTGAGTAAGGATGGACTGCCCTTGCCTACAAGCTTGTGGATTTTTTATGTGATGTATTGAGCTCTCTTTAAATAACATCTCCAGTGTTATTTCTTCAACATTAGTTTTTCATGTATCCACCAGCTGCTGGTTTCAGAAATTCACTTTGCAGTGGATCTGATACCTGTAACTGTCTAAAAGAGCACACATGATTAAGAATCAGATTTTATGTGACTTGTGTAAGAATATTCCCAGAAAATACAAAACAAGCACCCTACCATGGGAACCTCCCCTCTCCTCCAAATACTGGCATTGAGGTGTTTTGCATTTCTGTTAAGTGTAGCTAATCATTCACTTTAATCAGCATTTTAAGGCTACAACAAAACACATTTCAGAAATATGAAGCGTAATTCACGTCTTTGACACGTCTAGAAGTAAAAGCAGAGAGGAAAAGTAGAAACCCAGGAAAACAGAAATCCTGTCAAAGAGAGTTATACCTGAAGTTCTCTGCAGAGATGAAAAGCATGTAAAAGCCCCATGCGAAAATAATACCTTGTTGGCTAAAGCCAAGCTTCACAGCTCATTACAGTGTCTGTGGCTACTAGGTAGATTCCTTAACCAAATGTATACTCTAAGATATTTTCTCTGTGTTTAAAACCTAAAGGCTGACACAGGATTCACGGGGAGCATTTGAATTGGGAAACCTAAACAGGAAAGACTTGGCAGAATCAGGCTGACAATGCATTTAATCAGTTGTAATGATGTGAGGAGTCTGCGTATGGGTTATTCATTCTGTTTAGTATTGGGGAGTTGCTACGTGTGTCTGTCAGACAGAAAATTCTGTTCTGAATTTAAGGTTTGGTTGCCTTCCCTTCTGTATTGTGTATCTATATTTTGCTGCCAAGTCAATAGGAAGTGACATGAAAAAATATTGCACCTGTCACAGGGATCATAATGGAATGTCATTAAATACAGTTTTTCATTCAGTCAAACAGAGATCTTATGAATAAATGGATGGCTATCATACAGAGCAAACTGGTTTTTTACATTTAAATTATACCGTTGTTATTAATGAGGAATTATATAAAACTGACAGAATTCTCCTTTTAAAAGAATGTATGTCTTAGATGCGCAGCAAGTCTTCCTCCTCATATTAGATACAACAAGAAAAAAAAATGAAAAAAAAATTGAAAAAAAAATTGAAAAAAAATCAGAAGTCTAAATCTGAGTAAAAGAATAGGAGAAGCACAAAGATTTTGAGAAGTCACACACTTTTTGAGATATATCTTTAATGTTATAGAGGACCATGTCCTAGGACTATGAAATGTTAAAGATTTCTGAGGGCAAATAAGCACTTATTAGTCCTATTTCCCCATAGTAAATAAGTGAGGTAGGAGTGGGTCTCAGCACGCCCTTGTGACACTTTCCTGTCTTTTTTGCTTCAGTTGCCACATGCCACTGAAGAGGTGAGCTGCAAAATCCAGGATACTTCTCAAGGTTGAATCCATGGACAAGAGAATGTGCTTACGGTGTTCATTGTAAGGTGCCAAGCATCAGCACTGCTTCAGAGAGCTTTCTAATTTATTTTCTAAAGAAGAAATGGACAGAGGACCTGTGTTCAGGACACATGCCAGGAGAGAAAAAAATTTAAAAGTCTTCCTATCTGCTGGCATCAAAGGATATTTCAGAATACATTATATTAGCTGAGGGATATGAGACTTAACCTCAATGGATTTCCAGGTGGCCAGCTAGGACAGCTTTGTTACAGTTACACAATGATTCTGTTGACTCATTTGCATCCTTTAATTTTGGTGAGAAAAGCAGCATTTTTTTTCCCATCACACTGCATTTTTTTTTACCTTTTCACCTTAGGAATTCTGCACAATACATGGGAGTATTGCTTACTGCCGTATTATTAGTGATGCTGGTAACTGGAAAAGCCAAATAAGCCTAGAATAAATTAGTTACTTGCTCTTTAAATAAAAAACTGAATGGTCATGTTTGAAAAAAGTGTAATATACTTTAAAATATTCTTTGCAGGATGCCCCTTGTAAACAAATTCAGATGCAATTTTCAGTTCAGGTTGCAAGACAATGGTGGTCATTTAATAGTGCAGGTAATTCAGGCTGTTGTCAGCACCGCAAGGAAGGCACCTTCATACATCTAATTGTTTCCTGTACCTTTTTTATTGTTTGAAGCAGGTTTTGTACTGAGTGTTCCTGCTCACTGTTTGTAATGAAATTCTGAAGAAGCAGTGGAGATATCAAAGTTCAAGAAACCTTGAAACTTATTTATCTAAAGATTTGGAAAGACATTTGGAATGGCATTAGAAACAAAGAAAGAATAAGAAGTTCCCAGACAGGATTTAATATAGTATAAAAGTAACAAAACAAAAAAAACCCCACTAGTAAAGAGTTAAAATCCTGTTAAACTGTAGTAGCATAATCATAATTTTTGTGTCATGGCATCTGATTCCCTTACTGAAATTAGTTTTGTTGATAAGTTGGTCTTGAGGACAAGAATTGCATCCATTTCTCACCAGGTTTTAGATTAGGCCTTTCACCATTGCACCATCCTTCCAGCCTAAAGCTGACTGGTGGGATGAACTGACTGATAAATGAGAAAAAAAAGTCATATTTTTTGGATGCTGGAAGAAATTTTACTGATCTTAGACAAGATTCCAATGAAAAAGCAGCAACATGTGTCTAATTTCCACTGCTCATAAATAACCAGGGCTAATAAGTGGGAGAAACTGCTTGCAGAATTCTCATTAATCTTACATTAGATGACATCCTTCCCAAAAAAAAAAAAAAAGTTTTTTTAAAAGTAACTAACATAAATATTTTGTTGAATCTGAGCCATAGTCCCTGATCCCATAGACTCTTGCACTGATGCAGAGGAGTAATCAGACACTGAAGTCATTTTCAGTACCTTTGGCCTTCTAAAATGTTTGTTCAATTGGAAATGTAAGGATAGATTTAGCAGGCATATAAAATGATCACCCAGTGTTCTTTTCTGGCAATAAAAATACACTAAGATTTTGAGTTTTGAGGATAAGGTTGCCAAGGATTTGAGTTTTGAGGATCTGGTTTCCAAGAGTGTATCAGATGCAACCTAGACTTTTCTCACTTTCACGGAATCACAGGATGGCCTAGGTTGGAAGGGACCTTTAAGATCATCTAGTCCAACCATAAAAAAAAAAAAAAAGATCTATGATCTATGCTACTTTAAAGTAGCATAGATCAATCTATCAAAAGAGAGGTAGTTGGCTTGGTCTTGTAAGTGAAAATCTATGGAATTCAAATACTTTTTTGTTTTATTAAGTGCAAGTCATTCGGATGTTACAAGAGTGAGCACAGGACACTAGTATCATTAAAAACTCATTGTAAATCCTCATGCAAGATGAAATAATACAAACATTGCTAGAAGACTCAGTGAAGAATGAGGTCAAACTGAGAGACAGTATTAGGAAAAGCAATTCTACAGGCTTTTTGTAAAATTTGAGGAGTTAATGCGTGCATTACTATACCGACTAAAGATCATAGATAAGACGGACTCATTGTGCTTAGATCTGCACAAAACATTTCTAAGATTCTGGAATAAACAGTTTACAAATTGCAGGTTTGGCAGATCTGATTCTTCAGCAGCCTCCCTAATAATGGCCTCTGGAAGGAGTCGTTTCCGTCCTTTTTCTTGAGAAGTCATACTAGAATCATAGAATACCGGGTTGGAAGGGACCTCAAGGATCATCTGGTCCAACCTTATTATGTTTTCTTTGCCTAGTGTAGTCATTCTTCTTCTGTTCCTTTCCCAGATGCTTTAGTTTTCTCCATGTAGACAGAGTTTAAATATTTTTAACAAAGGATCCCACTGTGGCTCCAGTAATGAAATACAATCAGTAATGATCTTCTATGGAGAAGGCTTTTCCTGTCTTGTAAAGACAGGTTGGAGATCCGAAAAGCTCAGCGGTTTCCTTTCCAATCTTCCATCTTTCTATCATAAATAGAGTAGTGAAGGAAATTTTAACAAAAATTTTCAGATTTTAAAAAATTACTTGAAATTAAATATATTACTATAGTGTTCATATACCCATATAGATCACAAACACTGTGAAAAAATAAAAGAAAATTTTAATTTTTTAATAGTTCAAATATTCGTTTTGAAAACATTTAATATGTAACTTTGCAGAATATAAAACATTTCTTTGCCAATTTTGACTATTTAAAAAAATAAATGTATTTTGCATGACAGTTCAGGAACTATACTGTATATAGTATGTGCCAGTTGAACATAGGTGACATTGTGCTGTTGACACAAATGCTGTTGCTATACATAGAACATTACCATAATAAAACATTTTTACATTATTGAAAGAAATGTTGACACACATACTGAAACAAACAAATTTTGAAACAGATGAATCCACAATACTGAAGTATTTTGTAGATCCCAATTTGATATTTTTTCCAGGGAGAATTTCAAATGTTCATTATTTCCATGTTGACTCAAAAGTAAGACATCTGGCTTAGATAGTTAGTGTATCCAAATGTGCAAGGCCTTAATAAAGCATGTTTTCATGCCATTTGCTTTAAAATGCTGGTCTTAATTAACGTAATCATTCAAGCAGTGTAGAGCTTACACCAAGTCTGAACCTGTTATGGAAACTATAAAAAAAAATGAAAATTATGTTTAGGACACTGTTTTAAATGAAGGTCTTTTGAGAGTTATAATGTTCAGGAGAGGGGTTTTGAATTTAAGGTACATGCTATCACTCCCTGAATTTCCCAGACCAAAGGCAGGATTGTCACATACATTTTTGAGACCCTGAGTAGAAAAAAAGTCATCTTACTACCAGCTCTGCGTACACATGGTTACATCCGACCACAAAAGTTAGCAAGAAGCAACAGCAGACATCCCTGTTCAGAAGGTGATGACACTCTCTTTACTGCTGTCCATCCTCTGAATGGGAGTGCCTCAGTGCTGGCACATAACTTTCTGCCTCCTTTGCTACAACATGAGAAACCAGTAGAAGAGTGTGGTGAGAATTTAAAATATATTGAGCAAGTGGTATTGGCCAGATGATGTCTGTCCGAGCTGATTTTTATATACCTTGAATTTTACTGCCAGAACTGTCCACCGGATCTCAGGTGAGGAGGCAGTGCCTTCATCCAACCTCACTTTGTCTCCTGTTGGAGGCCGTTTCAGTTATGGTCATACCCTGAGAGGCTAAAATGCAAAAGCCTGCACAATGTTTTTTCAAAAAACACCTACCACCTGCAGTAACACTAAAGGGCTGGATTCTTAGCTGGTGCAATGTATTATAACTTCTCTCGGGCAAAGGATGTCTTCTGTGAAATCCCTGCATGTCATAGAATCATAGAATCATATGGGGTTGGAAGGGACCTCTGGAGATCATCTAGTCCAACCCCGCTGCCAAAGAGGGTCCACTTAGAGCAGGTTGCACAGGAACTTGTCCAGGCAGGTTTTGAATGTCTCCAGAGAAGGAGACTCCACCATCTCTCTGGGCAGCTTGTTCCAGTGCTCTACCACTCTCACAGTAAAGAAGTTCCTCCTCATGTTTAGGTGGAACTTCTTATATTCAAGTTTGTGCCCATTTCCTCTTGTCCTGTCACTGGGCACCACTGAAAAAAGACCAGCCCCGTCCTCCTGACGCCCTCCCTTTAAGTATTTGTATGCATTGATTGGATCGGCCCTAAGTCTTCTCTTCTCCAGACTAAAAAGACCCAAGTCCCTCAGCCTCTGTCCACTGCTTGAGGACCCATTCTTTAAATACATAAATAATGAAAATGTGATATGTCCCAAATGAAATCGGATATGTTTACTAATAGAAGCTGAAATGAAAATAGATGTTCTCTCCCTTTTGTTAAAGGCAGATTCCAAGCAGATCTTAATTAAATCAGAACTTTTTGAATATTTATTTTGAACATTTAGAGATAACGTTCAACTTTTCAAATAATTTTCCTAGGAGTGCAGCAAATGTTTAACAGCAGGAAGAGAACTGAGGCCAAGCAGTGTTTCCAGTCATCAGCACTGACCTGAGGATGCTGATATAACAATACAAATGGGAAAGCTCTAATTGAAGGCTGAGTTTTGCTCCTCAGTTTCTGTCATTCATGCCATTGTATCAGCCTACGTTCTAACGAAATGTTAACACAGAAATTGCATATGTGCAAGAATTTGCTGTGGTTTCCTTGCGGCCAGCTTTTGCTGTCAAATCTTTTGTGTGGGAGGCTAGCATTTAATGTGATGGTCTGATTTAACGTGAATTGTTCCTAACCAGCTAGATGCCACAAACCTCTACCAGAGTGCTTGTCAAGAGATGGCTAACAACAACAGGCTAGACAAAGCTGAACAGCCCAGGAGCTCTGTTTGCTCAAATCAGATCAGGCTTAGTGAACTGATGGAAAAAGAGCCCAGCCAAGCCTGCCAGTCTTGCTAAACTCCAGGGTTATGTGTTTTGTAGTTTGTCTACTTTAGAAAACAAAAAATGGAAGATTCTTAGAAGTTTTCTGAGTTCTCTGGGTGTCTCCTGCCTGTTTGCGAAGGAGTTCCTTTCCCAGGCAGGGAATAAGAAATGTGCACTTTCATTGCTGTGGAAGACTGCTTCTTAAAAGTGCCAAGTAATTTCAATTCACAGTTTCCTGAGCAGGAGTGCAGTCCTTGTAACAAGGACATTACCAGGTTTGCCAGGTATTCTCTGTGGGTATGGTTTCTCATAGGTTAAATTGCACTGTTAAGCTCTGAGAACTTCTTCAGCATATTAAGCCAGTGTACTACTATTTAGAGCTTCTTTTATTGTTGCTGTTGCAAACAGACACATTATGTATTGACTGGAACAGTAACTAGCCAATTCTTCTCCCACTGCTGCAAATCCTCTACTCAAATATAACCATTTGCTGGCAGAAAAGAAAATTCTTGTCAAGTTTTCAGCAACAGTTTCTGAAACAGACGCATCTGTTTATTTCGTATTCAGGATTGTGGTGTTGGTTTCCTGCTGCCAAATGAGGTCAACAACTAGGTCCTTCACTTTGCCTCAGTACAGGATACATTCCTAAGTACATGGTCCTGAGCACTGAAACTGCCTGTATCTCCTCCCATCCTACTAATCTTCTTTATGGTGCAGTATTGTGATGTTTGCTTACAACTACGTTTTTCTGCCTATTTGTGGTATGTTCACATTTACAAGAAAATGGTCTCCTTCTATAAAAGTATAAATCTTTAAATATTGTCCAATTTTGTTTCGGGCTGAGAAAGCATCCGAGAAAACAAGCGTAGCAATGTCTCTGAAGGCTGAGTAGTGTCATGTTCTTCACATGGAATATATTCACGTGGGTTTTGATTTAAAGAGATTGTGCAGTTGTTTGATAGCATGTGTTAACTTGACATCCATTAAAGGTGACGTGAACTGGGCCATAAGAATCTTGCACGTTATATTGAGATGTATCCTTTAGATTGTGCCTGTGTTAACAGCATATTGGATATTTCTGTTGCTTTGGGGGAATGTTTAGAATTATAAAAAACAAACTGTTTGAAAAGTGAAGCCCATACTTCATTATTATTCTCTGTATCCCAATCCACAGTTCTCTGTAACTCCCCATCATAATTACCAGCATCTTAATATCTTGCATCTCTGCGCTTGTTCAGTTCTTCTGCAGTGAAACTTATCAAGTCTAGAAAGCTTAAGAATCACAGTGTTTGCATGAATGTCAAAGGCAATAAAACCTTTATATGTAAAAGTAAAAAGTTATGGTTTAGCCACATTTGTCCTTCAAGAGAAAGTGGGGTAAGGAAGAGAATAAAGGAACAGCCTTTCCTTACCTTGTTGTGGGTATATAGCCATAGGTTGTGGGTATATAGCCATATAGCTTTTCATTGTCAGTGATTTACTCAGAAATCACTCCGATACTTTTCAGTGTAGCACAGCATTAGCTAGATCAGCCCTTCTCTGTCCTCCCTTCTAACTGCATTAACCCGCTGTCCTTGAATTTCTCCTTCAAGTTGCGAACAAAGAGCTCTTCAGCTTGTGTGGAAGTGGAAAATATGGTTATTGATTTAGTCATGAATAAATGAATGTGTGTCTGAATGTATGAACCGATGAATGGATGGATGTTATTAGTATTGTATATTGTAGGTGACCATCTTCATTTTAAGGAAATATGCATGAAAATGCCAAGAGTCAGACACACACATACATTACTTTTGAGTCTTTATAACCTTTTGAAACTATCTGTGTTTATGTGCTGGAGTGTGCTACAGAGCATTTTAGAGCCAAATACCTCTCAGAGCACACTGCAGTCCTTTCTGGAGGAACACACGGGGGTGAAAAACACATACACTTGGGAAAAGACACACTTATGCAGATGTTTCACCCTGAGAAAATCAGAATGCACCTGCAGGGTATATCCTGGGAAAGCTGTGGGCTGCGTGAGGTAGATACAGACTTCTATACCAAGATCGTAAACATAACTTTTTTTTGAAGTGGTCTATTTCAGTTTTTAAGGGAAATACATGATTTATGGTTATGCCTTTACATAACAAAGTCAAGTTTACCTACACCTGGTTGCCTTTACCTGTCCCAGCACATCTTAATTTCACTGAAATCTGTGCTTTCTAGAGGTTTCTCTACATTGTATTTTTAGTTATCCTACTAGCTATATAGGTAATGATTTCTAGAGTGTAAAAAAACATACAGTTATATTATTAATGTAACAGAAAGAAAAATGTGCTTATATCAGTACAGCTTAATTTGATGCTAAATGCAAATACGTTTTATCTGCTGAGAGACAATCTAACACCAGCTTGTTAAAATCAAAATTGAAGGTTTATTTGCTTAATTAATTTGGTAAAAGCAGCCTCCTGACAGCAAAATTAAACTGGTATAAAAGTTATGTGCAGACCAGCCTCCAGGGGAAAAAAATGAATTACATCTTTGTAAAGGCATGATTTTCTGATATTAACTAAGTATTAACCAAGTATTAACCAAACCAAATGCCCAGTAGCTGAAAGTCAGGAGTTATGTGAAGAGGGAGAAATGTCATTACACAGCCTACTGCAAGTTTCTTTTCCAAAGAACCTAACAGCTAAAATGGAATTAATAGCTATTTTAACAGCTGGACATTTTCCTTTGCTTCGGATGGTAAATTTTGAAATCTAAAGAAAAAGAGAAAGGGGGATATTTCCTTGGCATGGTTGAGAGAAACAGTGCTGCTAAACAACGGCAAGCAATTTGTGTGAGCTGTGGCAGAGAAGCTTGTTGCTGAGCCCTGGCCACTTTAGTATTAACGCTACTGAGTAAGGGCGACGAAGGAAACCATACAGATTAAAGCTTTTCATCAGAAACACACAAAGGCTTCTGATAGGTACACTCCTGTGTTGGGCAATAGTTACCAAGGCAAACATATCATAATTTGATCTGTGCTTCTTCCATCCTGATGTTTCCCCAATTACATAGGAAAAAAGCAGTTGCCACGATAGCTGGGGAGGACAAGTGGAGTGGATTTAGTAACTCTGAGGAGTCAGAGAGTGCAGCTGGATTGGTGCCTTGTCCGTTATTTGTCAGGAAAGTAAATTAAGCTTCACTTCCATGATTGAATTTCCAACAAATGAAGGAAAGAATTAAAGGACTATAATTAAATAAGAAGCTGTTTTAATCCCTTTGGAAATTACAGTATTGCAGATTTGTAATAATCCAAAACCTTGATTGTGATCCATCTCCCACTCTGTTCAATCAAACCAGCAAAGTACAAATAGCGGGCTCGTTTTGTTTGCCTCTTCATTCTTTTGGCTTTATGGGAGATATTGACTCTGAAATGTGTGAGAGATCACTGTAAACCTTTTTTCAAGTTTCTTCATATTCAGAAGTGACGGCAGTTCATCTTAATATATATATATTGTAATGAAAGAATAAGAATATAATTCTTTAAGAAGTATATATATATGTATTTCAAAGGAGTCTTTTTATGTTTTAAAAGCTGTTATTTATTAAGCCAACCAAAGAAAATTGTTGTTGTCTTTGAACTGAAATATGAGTCCTCATATTTCCCTTACTTGGAATAATAGGCATAGCTGAAGGACAAAAAGGATGATAATATTTATATACCACTGTTGTTAAACAGATAACCGATAATACAAAGAGGTAAATTAGAATGCCTCAGACGCTTTTCTGTTCCCCTTTTGAGATTTAGTCTATTGATTTTTCTCATTTGTTTTCCTTCTCTCCTTAAGGGAGCATTGGTACATACATACTGGTAATCTCATATTGACTAATTTTGGAGCAGAAGTTAGAAGTAACTGACAACATTCATCAGCTCAGTACTCCACACTGACTATATTTTGCAGGTCAGATCAATTTCCTCGGATACTCTTAAGGCTTGTAATTATTAATCTTTCCATGTGTCTTTCCCCTTTTTCTTCTTCAGAGATTTATCTTTCTTTTCTAAAGTGTGCCCAATGCAAATTTTGTTCTTAGGAGATTTTAGATTATTTGTTATTAAAGATTTTAGATTGAGATTTTAGTTTTGTCGTTATTAAAGATTTGATCATTTGGCACCTAGTACCGACTGATACACTGTCAGTTCCAAAACATCCCTTATTTATGTTGTATTAGAAAAGTTTGATATTTTGACACATCCACTTAGAAGCAAAATGAATTTTTTTGCTATCTGATGCCATGTAGGCACTAGATTTCAATGCAAAATCTATTTCAGTGGCAATCTGTGGCATCTACGACGGTGCTGAAGTAAGGTAGTTTTGATCCCCTCACTGGATTTCTGCCTCACAACATGCGTGGCCTTCTTTTAACCTTCACGCAATGTCTTAGATTAAAATGCAAGATTTAAGGATAATTATAAAATGCCTGCTTTGTAATTTACCTTAAACTACTAATATGTGCTCTCAGTAGCAACTCCATTTTAATTTAGGTTTTGTCAGGGAATCATTATGCCTACAAATAATTATCTAATATGTTTCCTAGGCTGTGTAACAGATACAGTCATCACAGCACCTCAGCTTTGTTGTTCGGTGTCAGGTGAATTACATTTCTCTCTGAGGCAGTTACCGTTAAAGACCTTGAAATGAAGCTTTCATTATTTGCTGATTGCTTTCACTGTAACAAAACAAAACTCCAAACATTTTATTTATTCTTTGTTGTCCACATACTACAAATTAAATAAAGTGATCTCTTTGCCATTCTGGCATAATGAACATTTGCGTTTTAAAAGCAGTTAAAGCAACGGTGCTTTAGGATACCGTTTAGGACCACCAGGTTAATCAGAGATGTGTTAGTGAAAATATAGACCGAATTTGGTGCACCCTGATGTAATATTCATAGACATAAAATTAATTAGCAGTTAGCATCTCTTGATATTTTGGAAGATGACATCGGCCAAATGACCTTGTTTGTGCATTCCTACCTTTTCAGGCGACGCATGCCGTTGCTGTCAGGAGGCTGCACATTTTACAGACATGACCCACAGCAAATCAGGCCCTTGCCTGCGACTCAGCTGCGGGCGCAGCAAGGTAGCAACCCCTCCCCAGAACCTGGGCAACTCTCAGGTGTTTCTACAGACACGAAAATTCCTTCCGCCATAAATCTGACCTTGCCTCCTCTATCTGCCAAACTATGTAAACCGCATTTTGTAGCTGGGTTGCTGTGCGACACGGGAAGTTTTATTCACCAGCAAATGGGAAATAAGTTACGTTAGCGTTCTTCTCCAGACCCCTTCCCATGGGCTAAAGATCATTCCTTGCAGCCTACCAGAATATTAAGAGGTCTTTGTACTGTAAATCCTTTCACCTGCTTCACTAATATTGCTTCAGATAGGGACTTAGTTGCTACAGCTGTCTCCTGGGCAACATCAGTTAAAATCCTACTTCTTCTAAGAGGGCCCCTGGGAACTGGTTTCCTGTCAGAGCCTGTTGATTTCTGAGCTCAGCCCTTTTCTTGTCAGCTAATGGGTACAAATTGAGGAAATGGGCAGCATGTTAGAGCAGTGTGAATAAAGGAAGTTTTGCTAAATGAGGTGGGTGGTGGAACCATCTGGACATTTGAAAACTTGCCTATTTCTCAGCTAGATAATTATCTAATTTCACTATTATTAGGCATGCAAAGTCCAAACGGCAACATCTTCGCCTGTGACTTAAAATACAACATCAAAATGCCTGGGTTTTTACATGCTAAGCTGGTTATTATCTTTCTCTGATGCATTTTTTATTGTAGTTGTACTTTCTATTGATGCTTCTTGTGCAAGTTGTGACCTTTTCCCCTTCCTTTAATAATGTTTTAAAAAGCCTTTTACATCCACTTACAAACTAACAATGGTTTTGAAAGCTTTTTGGAGAATATATGTTAGTGCTTTTCCACTATTTAAAATTTCGAGTAGTATGAAAAGAATTGTGTAATACTCTAAACCCCACTACAAAATTGGGGGTAGCTGCAGGATATGTTGAAGACGAGCGGTGAAACAGAATATCTTTTAGCCCTGTTGGCCCAGCACACAGAGCATTTTCCTGGAATCAACCTAAAAGACTACTCTTTGTTGCTATCTCCATGTGAATTCATAGGGAGACAAATTTTCCAACTGAATAATAACTTGTAGGGCTTTTACTGGCTTGACAGCAGTTGTTTTTCATCTGAGAAACTTGATAACATTGAGAGAAAAGGCCAAATATAAAGACATGGTGTATATGCACTTTGCATTTTTACGGTCCTTGCATCATTTCTGGGAAATATGATACTTAGATACTGCCCATTGTTTATTTATTCACTGAACTTTACTAGAAACTCTTTGCAGTGAACAAAACATTTTTGTTCAAAATACACCTATGTTAACTTTTATTTTAGATTTATTAGTGGCAGCCATCTAATGGAACCTTCTAGACACCTTGTTAAGGGGGAAGAAAGAAGGACAGAGCAAGAGGGAAAACACCAAAGGACAGCAACAACAACAAGTCAAAGTCTGAGGTTATCAGCACTGAAAATAGAAAAAAAGAAATATTTCTTTAAATTGTTTTTTAACAATTTTTCTCCTTCCTATTGCATCATCCATCATAAAATTCTTGATAAATTAAAATGAAAAATACCAGTAAATTTCCATATTTGATTATTAATTATCATTATTAACTAGATGCATGGATATTAAAAACAAGTATGCTTACTTTGGATTAAGTTTGCAAGCCCAGTATTAAAAAAACAACAACTTGTGTTCCATTAATTTATGGCACTTGATTAAACAGACACTGAGAAAGGAGATTCTCTTTTCTTCTACAGGGTGCCTTTTCTTCTGCTACATACAGAAGTATGCATGCAGACCCCCAAAACACATGAACAATATGGTGGAGTGTTCTCTGAAGTGCAACTTATTTTATATGTAAAAAACGGGGGAGGAATGGGTCTTTAGTAACAAATTTCTAAAATGCTGTGCAAATTTAATGCTGCTTTGAATACTTTTCCACATCACTTGCTATCTGATCAGTTACTACCAAACTTGACATTCATTACTTAATGAAAAACATTTAAAAAATTAATTAAGTTACTAGAAGATTCTGTCTGTTGGGGCTATGTGGGGTCTTTGCCTTGTTCTGGTGCCTCCAGGTATATGTCAGTGTAGTGCAAAAAGGCAATGTCTACTGGAAGCTTATTACTGCCTATGAAGGCAGCACAGCAGAACAGTCTGGTTTACACTGAATTTGAAATATGAGGAATTGCACTGGCTTTGGAGGGAAGGAAGACAGAGCTGGCTTTTTCTATGTAAGTAATGAAAGCAACCTACACTCCTTTTTCTTTTTAAGAGCAAATAAATATTAATTTCTGTCTCTTTTTCCTTCCCTCCCTTATGGATCCAGAGAAGTCAGCATTTTCAGTGGTGCATTACTCAGAATTTTGTCAATGCTGGTTCATAAGGGACTTATATCTCAGGGCAGTCCACTCAAAGAGCTACTTTACACCCAATTTATGGATCATATGTTTAATTAATGCCTTGTTTATTGATAGCAAATTGCCTATGGCATGAAATGACAGAGTTCAACTCTTGAGAATCTAAAGATGAAAATATCTAAATAATTTAGCACTTATTGTTATCACTATTATTATTATTAATAATAATTATTATTACTATTACTACTACTACTAATGGGAAAAATGAGACACAAAAACATCTACTCCCAACTGAGACATGAGAAAGCACTATGCACATTTAAGGGGATAAAGAAACATTCAAGAAAATAACACACTGTTATTCATCTGCATTATTTCTTATGAATAACAGAAGAAAACAAGAGGGAATTGTGTTCCTTCATCAGAAGAACTCCCAGAGGTGATAAATAATACAGGATTAGGCAGGAATTTTAGCCTTTTTATATCCTCTGCACGTCAACTAAACCAACAGAGTTATTTGTGAATGAATTTGTCCTAGGAAGAGGACAAGGCAGGTTTTTTTTAGCTATCTGTGCTGATATAGTCTCTGATATCACTGAGCTGAACTTCTGCACCTGCCAGCTGCCCAAAACAGCTTGAGCACTTCCCAAGAAGGAGCAGAGCTCAGTTCAGTGCCTCTCCCCCACCGCCAGCCCTACACTGGATGCCCAAATCTTTCTTGTGTCCCTTCTGTGTTTCCTATTTCATGGATTCACGGATTAACAGATTTGACAGAGTTGGAAGGGACCTCTAGAGATCATCTAGTCCAACTCCCCTGCTAAAGCAGGATTGCCTAGAGCACATTACTCAGGACTGCATCAAGGCGGGTCTTGAAAACCTTCACAGTAGGGGACTCCACGACCGCCCTGGGCAGCCTGTTCCAGGGCTCTGTCACCCTCACCATAAAGAAGTTTTTCCTCGTATTTGAGTGGAACTTTCTATGTTCCAGCTTGTGCCCGTTGTCCCTCGTCCTATCCCTGGAAACCACTGGAAAGAGTGCAGCTCCATCATCCTTCAACCCACCCTTTAGGAACTTGTAAACATAGATGAGGTCTCCCCTCAGCCTTCTCTTCTCCAGGCTAAAGAGCCCCAGCTCTTCGAGCCTTTCCTCATAAGGGAGGTGCTCCAATCCCTTAATCATCCTAGTTGCGCTACGGTGGACTCTCTTCAGTAGTTCCCTGTCTCTCTTGAACTGGGGAGCCGAGAACTGGACGCAGGATTCCAATTGTGGCCTCACCAGTGCAGAGTAGAGGGGAAGAATGACCTCCCCCGACCTACTGGCCACACTTCTCCCTGTGCAGCCCAGTATTCCATTGGCCCTCTTGGCAACAAGGGCACATTGCTGGCTCATGGAGAGCCTGCCATCCACCAGGACTCCCAGATCCTTCTCCTCAGTAGTGCTTTGCAGAAGATCCACCCCTAACCTATATTGGTGCCTGGGGTTCTTCCTCCTGAGGTGCAGGACCTTACATTTGCCCTTGTTGAAC
>KZ505690.1:1236677-1344064 GCA_002844005.1 Limosa lapponica baueri
ACTGAAAAAAACTCTTCTTGTTATCTTTAACTGTGGTAGCCAAGTTAAGTTCTGCTTGGGCTTTTGCCCTTCTAATTTTTCCCCTGCATATCTTCACTACACCTTGATATTGCTCATAAGTAACCAACCCCTTTTTCCAGAGGTCGTAGACTTTCCTTTTCTCCCTGAGGTCCAGCCAAAGCCCTCTATTTAGCCAGGCTGGTCTTCTTCCCTGTCTGCTCGTTTTATGGGACCTGGGGATGGCCTTCTCCTGCGCTTTTGAGAGTTCCTCCTTGAAGTATGACCAGCCTTCCCAGGCACCTTTGCCCTTCAGGACTGTCTCCCAGGGGACACTCTCAACCACGCTCCTAAGCAGGCCAAAGTCTGCCTTTCAGAAGTCCAAGGTGGTAGTTCTGCTGGCTCCCTGTCTTGCTTCTGCAAGAATTGAAAACTCTATGATCTCGTGATCACTCTGCCCAAGACGACCTTGAACCTTTTACATCCCCCACAAGACCTTCTCTGTTAACAAGCAGCAGGTCCAGTAGGACGCTTTCCCTGGCTGGCTTGCTCACCAGCTGTGTTAGGAAGTTGTCTTCCACACACTCTAGGAACCTCTGGGATTGTTCGCTCTCTGCTGTGTTATATTTCCAGCAGATGTCTCGGAAGTTGAAGTCCCCCACAAGAACAAGGGTGAGTGATTGCGTGAGCTCTTCCAGTTGCTGATAGAATGTTTCATTGACTTCTACGTCCTGGTTTGGGGGTCTGTAATAAACTCCCACCATGATGTCTGCCTTGTTGGCCTTCCCTTTGAGTCTGACCCATAAACACTCTCCACTGTCATTCCCATTATTAACTTCTAGGCATTCAAATCTGTCTCTAACACAGAGGGCCACCCCACCACCTCTCCTTCCTTGTCTATCCCTTCTGAAGAGTTGGTTGCAGTACTCCAGTTGTGTAAGTCATCCCACCACGTTTCTGTGATGGCAACTATATCGTAGTTTTCCTGCTGTACAATGGCCTCCAGTTCCTCCTGTTTGTTGCCCATACTGCGTGCATTTGTGTAGATGCACTTTAGCTGGGCTAATTTTCCTGCCACTTTTAGGGGTGGCCAAGCCCCAATACCCCCCTGACCATGCTCAGACCCTTCTGTGGTTTCCAGCCTATCACTATCCCTGATGCCACATGGGTTACCATCCCCCACCTCTACTGAGACAACAAGCCGCAAGACCTTGCTAGTGATTTTACCCACCAGCACTGGTAATCTGCTCCCAGGCTCCTCTTTAGTAATCCTGGTTTCATCCCCATCCCCCTTCAAACCTAGTTTAAAGCCCTTTCAATGAAGCCTGCTAATTCTTGCCCCAGAATTCTTCTTCCCCTTTGGGTAAGGCTTGCCCCATCAGTTGCCAGCAGGCCTGGTGTCCTGTAGATCATCCCGTGATCAAGGAAACCAAAGTTCTGCTGGTTACACCAGCCTCGGAGCCAGTAGTTAATCTGCTGGCTCTTCCTGTTTATCCCCTCATCAATTCCTGCAAGTGGTGGGATAGAGGAGAACACTTGTGCTCCAGATGTCACTCTCACTTCCACCTCAGTGTGTTAATGTGATGTCACTGTGAAGTGCACTTCCCACGAGTGTTCCATAGAGAACTCCAGCAACAAATTCAAACCAGTCAGTCTTTTAGAGGACTATCTAAACTGGCATAGGAGGAGGATGTGCCAAATTTCCACTAGTGAATCCATGTTTTAAAGGTGTTATAGCCCTTCCACTCTTGAGACTGCTCCTTCTTGCTCATGTCAGGAGGATGTCATACACCTTTGCGCATAACCAGACAAAAATGCCAGCACACAGATGTACAGTTTTTCTAGGTTTCTCAGACTGATTAATGAAATTTAATTTCAGGGTATTCTGGGTATTTTGGAGTTCCTTGGGGGTTGGTACTGGGACCAGTGCTATTCAACATCTTTGTTGGAGACATGGACAGTGAGATAGAGCTCACCTCAGCAAGTCTACTGATGACACCAAGCTGTGTGGTGCGGTCGACACGCTGGAGGGAAGGGATGCCATCCAGAGGGACCTGGACAGGCTTGAGAGGTGGACCTGTGCAAACCTTATGAAGTTCAACCAAGCCAAGTGCAGGGTCCTGCACCTGGGACATGTCAGTCCCAAGCACAAATACAGGTTGGGCAGAGAATGGCTGCAGAGCAGCCCTGAGGAGAAGGACTTGGGAGTGCTCATGGATGAGAAGCTCAACATGAACCAGCAGTGAACACTGGCAGCCCAGAAAGCCAACCACATCCTGGGATGCATCAAAAGAAGTGGTGCAGTCTCAGTAGGTGATTCAACCCCTTTACTCTGCTCTCATGAGACCCCACCTGGAGTACGGTGTCCAGCTTTGTAGTCCTCAACGTAGAAAGGACACAGACCTATTGGAACAGGTCCAGTGGAGGACCATGAAAATGATCAGAGGGGTGGAGCACCTCTCCTATAAAGACAGGCTGAGAGAGCTGGGGTTGTTCAGCCTGGAGAAGAGAAGGCTGGAAGGAGACCTTATAACAGCCTTCCAGTACCTGAAGGGGGCCTACAGGAGAGATGGGGAGAGACTATGTAACGTACAAAACATGAACTATGAGCCATTATATTCATAGAAGTGCTAATGCTATCAAGTCAGTATTAATCTGAATGTTTATATAGATAGTGCTAGTAATTTTGGTGAAACATTTTTTTTATGACTAATTGGATCTTTCCTTCTATGTGTTTGTGCTTGTATGTTCTGGTAAATCCAAGTTTTCAGCAAAGCATCGGTATTTCCATTACCATCATGTTACTGGGCTTATTAAATAATATAGAATCTAAAAATATAGCCAAAGTCACATATTTTTTGCTGAGAGTTACTTGTGCTTGACTGTCAGATCTTATTTTATAGTCAAAAAGGGAAAACTTGGCTTCATTTTCTGTTTTTGATTTAGATTCATATATCTTGGTGGTGCTCATGATAAATGACTTTGGGAATTCTGTTCTGTACAGTGCTGGTTCAGAATCACACTATTAAAGATACAGTTGTATACAAGATTATTTTTGTAATGAAGTTTCCAACTAACCTGAGTGAATCAAGCAGAGGAGGAAGGAGAGGTCGAGAATGATAGGAGGCAAACAGCAATCTGTAAAGGAAGCGATGGTGTCAGGGACATTGATAGCCCAGTGGACTGTGACAGGTGTAGTTATGCTCAGTCTCTGTGGGAGATCTATGGATACAGCTGGATGCTCTGGAAGAAGAGCTGGGAGAAGTAGCTGTACGGTGAGATTTGCAGAATCTCAAGACAAAGCTTGTTGGTTTTCTTTGAACTGCAACTGCTGGGCAAGTCAGGACAGGTTAAACAGGGAAGATAGTTCTAAGATGTAGCAGATGTAATTCCATTTCTTATTTGTATGAGCTTTGAATTTGGCTATGAACGGTTTATGCTGAGTTTTGGGGAATTTTAGCCAGAAGGGTCCCTGAAGTTACAGGCTTGGGGAAGAATGGCTAGAAATCTGCCTGGAAGAAAAAGACCTGGGGGTGCTGGTCAACAGCAGGCTGAACATGAGCCAGCAGTGTGCCCAGGTGGCCAAGAAGGCCAACAGCATCCTAGCCCATATCAGGAACAGTGTGGTGAGTAGGACCCAAGAGGTGATCGTCCTCCTGTACTCAGCACTGGTGAGGCCTCACCTCGAGTACTGTGTCCAGTTTTGGGCCCCTTGCTACAAAAAAGACATTGAGGTACTGGAGCGGGTCCAGAGAAGGGCAATGAAGCTGGTGAGAGGTCTGGAGAGTAAGTCTTATGAGGAGAGGCTGAGGGAGCTGGGGTTGTTCAGTCTAGAGAAGAGGAGGCTGAGGGGAGACCTTATTGCTCTCTACAACTACCTGAAAGGAGGTTGTAGAGAGGCAGGGGTAGGTCTCTTCTCCCAAGTTACAGGCGATAAGACAAGAGGAAATGGCCTCAAGTTGCGCCAGAGGAGGTTCAGGTTGGATATTAGGAAAAATTTCTTCACTGAAAGGGTTGTCAGGCATTGGAATGGGCTGCCCAGGGAAGTGGTTGAGGCAATATCCCTGGAGATATTCAAAAGATGAATCGACATGGTGCTCAGGAATATGGTTTAGTGTTGGTGTATGTGTTTTGTTTGGTGGTGATTTTTTTTGGTTTTGGTTTTGGTTTTGTTTTGTTTTGTTTTGTTTTTTTATGGTTGGACTAGGTGATCTTAAAGGTCCCTTCCAACCTAGGCAATTCTGTGATTCTTCTGTGATTCTGTTGTGTCTGTGAAATATGTATATGTAAACTCATATTTCCCTGTGTACAACAGGGGAGGAATTGCATAGATACCAATATTTTAACCCTCTAGTCTCACTTTTGAACTGATTTTTTTCAATATAAATGTTATCCGAAATAGTTATGACAATTTATCAGATTCTGAGCTCACCAACTTCTACCTGGAACCACTTTTTTGTTTCCTGTCCCTATCTGCCAATGTCCACAAGTAGTCGTAGTTCTCATTTTTAAAGAGAACAACTACACAAACTGCCCAGTGAAACAAGATGTGCTGGTGGACACATCAAGAGGCCTCAGATTTTTGGATACTGTTCCTCTGCCCCCACTTTCAGACAAACTGTCTTGCCCCTGAATTTCCTAAACTTTTTTGCTAAAAGCTATTTTCGTTCTGAAGTCAATGGTGGAATGTTGCTACATATTATATGCAGAGACCATAGATCATGACACTGGCAGGTAGTTAGGTTTTAAATAAACAAGTTTTGAAAGTTGAAAGTATTATTTTTTAAAAAAATATTATTAACATATACAGATAGCATATGGGATTTATGGATTAACATCTGGACATATTTAAGGTTCGCTTGATTAATAGTCCTTGTTGCCTCTAGGCAAAAGTTTGTTCAGTCCAAAAAAACTTATATGAGGACAGGAATACAATGAAACAGTTTTAGGAGTGCATGCTAATAAGGTCAAAATTTTATTTACTGAAGTTAATGCAGTTGAGTAGTTATTTTTATTTAACAGGAAGCATTTTAACATCTAAACTGTAACTTACAAAAATAAAAGTAATATGAAAATCTACTAAAGTTTTGGCTAAAAGTATCTCATTAAAACACTGATGTTTTGCTCCACAAGGGACTTGGGCTTTCTCAGCCAAGCAGTGCTCAGTTATGAGGCTACAAAAATGAGATCCAGGATACTTAGATAGATACTGAAGCTCTTTGTGAATTTTTTTAAAAGACTTGGCTACCTAGGCTTAACCAACAGGGAAACAATTTCCACTACTCACCTCTAGGAAGACAATTTCTTGGCCTAAACACTAGTGTTTCCTGTCTAGATCTGTTTTAATTTCCCTGGAGCGCTTGAGGTACCAGCACAGAACTTGCAGGTCTGGTCCAGGATTTGCAGGGGAGCTGCCCGTCCCTGTAGCAGCAGCTGGAGACATGCTGAATGCACTGGGGTGTCCAAACGGCAGCACTCCCTTTGGTTTGACAGCTGGATCCTATGCTAGGTTTTTTCTCCTTTCTCCCTGAACCAAGGCAGAGATCAGTCTTTCAAGAAGTAGAAATGCTGCTGGTGTCTTCCATTTCTTTTCAAGTTTTTTGTGATTAAGATACTCACTGATGGTTTCAGAGACCCAAGTCCTCTGATTAGGATACTCAGACACATCTTCAAGAGTCTCTTAATCACCCAGCAATCCTGGAGAGAAGAGGCAGGATTTGGCATGTCAAGTTGCTTCCCCCCCCCGCCCCCCCCCGAAAATAATTCAGGGTTTTCTAAGAAAGAGGAAGGGAAAAGAAGCACATTTCTGGTTATGGCACTCTTCTGTGATTACAGACACTTGGCTGCTGATTTCGACATCTATATTTTTTTTGGTCAACGACTGTTTACAGAGTGAGAGAAGAACAAATAAAAAGGAAATGTTATACTAAGTGCTATTAAAATGCAAAAGCAGTGTGAAATACATTCAAGGACTACTTGTTTAGACAAATGCTATCACTTGAGTTTTATCTCATTAAAAGATACTTAGAAGTTTGTTAAAAGAATACTTCTTAATTCAGGCTATGCAATTACTAATGGAAACTAACCTAAATTTGGCTAAAATAGTTTAAACTTAATTCAGACAATTCAGACATAGTTCTTTCAGCTAGAATTAAGACTGAAAAGGAAGTGTTTGCAATTAAACAGAAATTAATAAAAGAGGAAGAACTCTCCCAGTGCCTATTTGATCCTTGATGTCCCTTCCAACCTAGTATTCTATGGCTGTATGATTCTATGATTCATTAAAGCCTATATATAAATATGGTGGGAAGCTACATGCCTTCTGTAATTCAATGACTTCCTTGGAGTTATATGAAGGAGCAAGTTGTGTAAATTGTTGATTCCAAACAGCCTTAATTTGCATTCAAGGTAAAACCAGCTCCTAGTAAAAATAATATCTATTTTACTAAGATAGAATTTGAATATTTAGTGCTGAGTCCAATATAATTTCAGTATCATTTCAGCTCACAATGGCTTTTGGTCTCCATATAATACTTTTCCTAGAAATCCCATTAACAGACATAATTAAATCATTGAGTAATTGCCAGAATTCGTATGAACACTAAATACAGCCAACTCATTTTAAAAGCTTTGAAGGAGCAGCACTTTGCAGAGCCGTTATCTGAGTGTTGCTTCAGGGCTACTCTTACCAAGGCAAAGCCAGCTGCAGGGAGAAAAGTGTTGACTTTTGTATCACAGATAGTGCAGAAACAGGTCTAGTAGGGGGAAGTGTCAGGGAGAGCAGGGGAGAGAGGAAGCAAGAGCTACCTGAGAAAGCCGTAGCTTCTACTGCATCAGCTGGTAGCATGTGTTCTAGTAGCAGTGTGTCAGAAGGATGTAGTGGTGCTATCCAAGAACTCTGGCTGAGGAACTGGGGAAAGAAGTGAGATGAGTAAAGTCTAGACTCCTCTTGTTTTGGAAAGGAGTATCTGCACTGGCATACAGCAAGAAATATTAATCAAGCAGCTTGCTTTCCTTAATGTGTCCAGAGTCCAGCACAGAAATGAAGATGAGGTGGTTCCTCCTGTAATGGCAGCGTCAGTAAACTCAGCAGAGCCAGGATTCTGGCTTGAGCACTATCACGCAATCATCCTCAGACTTTGATAACACATGGCCTGATAGAGCTTTTGGCTATACTAACACATTTCCAGATAGTGCCCATGCTTGCTTCAAAGATATCATGGTATCAAGATATCCCAAAAAATGGCATAGATGAAAGCACCCGTTTTGGGGTGTGACAGGGTTTAGCTATAGGGACACAAGCTCTGCTCACCACAGAATCCCGGAGCTATAGGCCTTGCCCTTTTTATTTAGCAGAACAATTATAGTTTCTTGGGCCAGGAATAGATGAACCTGCTTGCAGTAGTTTCACATTCTTACATTTTAGCAATGGCAGGAATAAATAACGCCATAGGTTTTTCATGGCAAATACAGCTTACTATCTTATTTTGTTACCTTCAGTTCCATAGATTTTTACTGTTCTTTAATATCACAGTGAGATGTTTTGGTGCATATAGCAGTGCATATCAAAAGAATCCCATTTATAACACCACTCTGCCTTCATCACTGAACTAGTGACAGTAATATTTTGATGGCTTTTTCTGATAACTGTGTTATTGTTTGTAGAATCATTCATCTAATTTCAAGGAATATTACTTCCAAAAGTGAGCTCAGTCATTTCAAAAATGTTCCAAACTGTTTATTAAAGATTTCAAAATGTGGCACATAAGCACGAGATTCAGACAGATTTTAAGTTTCCCATTAAAACAAGAAACGTTCCATTGTGAGGTGTAAAAACATAGATATTCAGGCAAAGCTCATCTTTTTCCTGTTTGTAGGGGTTCTAGTGTAGTATGACACTCAGCTGCTTAAGCACCTTCATTTTTATCTTTCCATTTACTGTAACCTGCCCATTTATGCCTCTGGAAATTGGAAAATCAAGTTACGATTTTTCTTTGGTAGCTTTCAACCATCAGTTGGCAGGTCATGTCCTCTGTCTGCTGCCTTTTTTCTCAACCTGATCATCACTCTCTCTGCTTTGTTTGGCTTCTGGCTGATTCTGCTGGCCTCTTACCTGGGTGACATGCCTTTTACAGGTAGATTTAAGCAGTTTGTATCAGTGAGTGAACACTGTCTGATAAACCTGTTACTACTCTGCTTCCTAGGATTTAATGTGTGTCACAGACCTACAGGCTCTGCTGCAATAGGATCGTTGAATAATTGAATAAAATGCCCTGAATCCTGCAAACAGAAACAGTAATACCACTTCTTATGCCCTGAAAACCAACAGAATATAAGAATATAAGATTTCCATATTTATTTGTGAAATCTTTTATGAGGCTGTATATGATATTTTATCTAAAGTATAGGCTACAGCATGCGTTGTAAAACAGAGATCAAAGATGTAGCTCTGGTGTTAATTCTGCAATTTGATTGTGGACTGTGACCTACTCAATAACATGCACGGTAGTTATTAGCACTTCCAACAGTATACATCATATAGGCAGCACAATCAGTGTGCAGTTAGTTTTCCAGGCAAGTAACTGAAAAGGAAACCCAGAAAGCCAGTAATTTAAATCGATATAATACATCAGGTAGTGAAGAGTGACAAGGGTCACTGGAAGGACAGGTAGAATATTAAAGGACTAAACGACAAGGGAACATAATTTGAGGAAATGAAATTGGAGCAGAAACTATAAGCATAAATTAATGTTAGCAGGCTGACAGAAGGAAGGGGTTTGTAAGGATAGGAGCTGAAGAATGAGAATTATAGTGGGCTGTGTGATACACAGAGGATCAGTAACCAAACAGAAGCTTTACAGCATCAAATCATGTGTGGGAGAAAGAGAGAAATCTCACTGTACAGCTAGGAGCTTAGGGCATAATACTGCAGAAGAGCAGATATTACATATGTAAGCACTGAAATAGCTTAAAAAAATATTAGATTGTAATAAAAGATGAAAATGTAGCAATAACTATAATGGTTTGTGATACCTAATAGCCTAACTTTTACTGGTCAATAGATTTTAAGGAAATAGGACAAGAAATATGAAAATATAGGGGAAAAAAATAAATTCTGTTGAAAGTCTAGAAATCAGTGGTTTAGGGACTTCAGGATTCAGACTAAATCGAACCAGCAATCCAGGGCTAAATCTCTTATGGCTTTTCCATGAAGTAAACCTTTCTGAAGTTCTGAAATTCTGGAAATAATTCTTATTTCATGAATGAACAGTTCTTGATACTGTTTACACCTTGACTTCTCTCACATCCTGTGGCAATAGGTTCCATAATTTGGTTACTTGTCAAAAGAAAAAGTACTCCCTAATGTTTTAAGTCTTATGTTTTGCAAATTTTAGGATGTCCACTAGTACTTGAATTATGAAAAAGACAAAAACCCCTTCCCTATTCTTCTTTTCCATACAATTTTTTACTTATAGATTCCTACATCTTCTGATTTCAAAGCAAAGCCAGCCTGGTGGTCTGTGGTCTCCTGAATTTTGATGGATGCTGTTCCTTATCTCTGATCATTCCAGTCAACCTTTTCTAAATTCACTTTATTCTTTTTGAGATGGGGCAGCCAGAATTGCAAACTACTAACTGATATAGAGGCATTTCTTTTCTTTCTGCATTCATCTCTTAACAGTTCCTAGCATTCTGTTTGTCTTTCTGATCAGTAATGAGAATATTTTCAGAGAGCCATCAACAACATTTGCAACATATTTTTCTTGTACGGTAACAGATAATTTAATGCATTGTGTATGTATGGTTAGAATTGTTTTTTCTCCATGTATATTACTTCTCATGTCTCTTTATTGGTCACTAAATTAAAGGTGAAATTCAATCTCTTGATAACAAGGCTTCCTTCATTAACTCTTTACTGTCAGCTTTATTTTTCATTACTGTGAATAGTTTTGAAATTGTGAATACCAATCATTTATTCTTGGCCTCTGCAGCTTTTTCTAGCTTTAGTTGAAGACATATCCAAGAGCTCTTTGGAGTTACAGTTCCCTGTTTCATCCATTTCACTCATCCCCCCATGCTCACTGAGTTTATCAAAAAAGTCCTGTAATAATTTTGTGAGGTCTGATTAAAAAATGTGTTGAATCTTCACCATAGTTTCTATGGGTCTAATAATCTTATTCTGTGTTATGCTATCAATGTGCTGGCTAGAAATCAGGTATACTGGAGTGCTTCAGAAATTGGCATTGTTGCTATTATTATTATCATTACCTGCTGTCTTCTGATACTATTTTAATTCCTATAGTAATTGAGTGATGTATTCAGTTTTCTACTGTTCTTTTTCTGAGTACTTCCAAAACCTCTTCTATAGATATTTCCATTGAGCTAATTTTTCTTATAGCTTCCCCTTTAACTTAAAATTCCAGTTTTAGAAGCTTCCAAAACTGTTTTGTAGTCAACTGATATAAAGATATAAAACTGATATAAAGAATTAATTTAGTTTTTTCCTCTGACCTTATTATCAGTGAGTGTACTTTTTACACCTTGCAGTCCGACTGCATCTTTGCCAGGTTTCCTGACAATGTTGAGGCCATGATGAACATCTGGTACTTGATCTGGAAAGAGATCAGAAGCCGGAACAGGGATGTAGACAGATGAGAACCATGGTTGTAATGAAAATAAAAGAGAGAAAAGTATTTTGGATGTCTTTGATGAGTGCTACGTACAAACTGCTGAAGAAAGAAAAAAGAGGTCTGGCAGGGTCCTAGAAACAAATGAGACAAGATTTAGAGACTTATGGAGAAATGATGGAGGTGGTGGTTCTGAAAATTAATATATTTCATTATCGCAAAAAATGTGGCATTGTTTCCAAAGTGTTCACTTCCCTAACTCTGAATGGTGGACCCAGCCAATTGGAGACATGACTTTTGCTATTGTACCAGCTCATCTAATTGTCAGGTTCATGACACACAGAACAAACAGGTGGCGTCTCCTGAGGGCCATGCTTGCACCCTAATAAGCTTCTGCTTTTCCGTTGACAGTGATGGCAGACCCACACACAGCTGTCTGACCCTGTTGGTTAATATGAAATCAATGAGATCAGTTGGTATTTGACATCCCTGGTAACCAAGCCCTGTGTCTAGAATCTAAGGATGGATTTTAAGAGGGGAAAGCTAGGTATTTTAGGTTAAACATTTTTTTTTAGTCTTCTGAGTATCTCAGTTCCTTCATTTGTGGTGTATGGGTGATAATATTGACCTATTTTCAAGGAACTGTCAATTTCTGTTCTGTTATTTTTATTTGTTGGGTCCAAATAATTCCCTGCAGGAATGTTAATATTCATAAAGATCAAAATGGCAAGGCCTTTACAAATGCTGAATGCTTTTCTTTCTGATTCTTCATCACCAAGACAGAATATATGGTTTGGAAGTGCCCAGGCTTATATGAGGTTACTGTTCAGAACATTGCACTTTCAAAATATAATTGCCTGACTTTTCCTACCCTTTGCATTTCACTTCAAGTATGAATATCAGCAAAGGTTGTAAAGAGCTTATGAAAGTACAGAATAGTGGATTGCAATGTCAAACAGTGGAAGGTGAGTACTTGCTGAACATGGAAAAAGAATGAGGGGGGGGGGAAATTAAAATCTAGTTGGCACTTTTAGCTGGTAATAATCTAAAGGGGTATGTAGACGGCTGAGCTTCTGGAAGCCTGATGTAAATTCTTTCTTCATACCTCAGCGTTCTGCTGAGATTCTTGTGCTTCTGAGTGGTTTTCAATGTAGCCTGTCTTCTTTTGCCATCCAGCTTTACTGCATATAAATCTTGTTACCCAGGGAAGTTTTTTGCTGGAGAATTATGTTGGCAAAACAACATGTGACATTTTTTTGCCGAAGCTGAGTGTAAAACTGTTCTACATGCCCATTGAAGGAGATGGCCTTATTTTGGCAGGGTAAATAGCATTCTGGGCTCAAATCCCCAAGATGTTTCAAGGCAGAAGATAAATGCATACAGTACTTATAAATTATTAAATATTCTGATGTCTGTGACCTTTGCTTCAGTTCTCTTTTTCCTCTCCTTCCCCCACATCCACCCTTATCCTTAAGCAGGATTATCGAACAAGTGCCAACTGTCAGAACTGTTAACTTGTACCCAGACAAACTTATACCCAGGTTGTTAGTTTCTTAAACAAGATAAACTATAAAGGATCCATAGAGAACAAAGTTTCTTTGCTTCTCAATCTTAAAATAAAACAAAATTTATAAATCATGTAGTCTGCCTTTATTATTTTTTATACCTGGACATAATTCACTTAAAGAGGAAACACTGATTTCATTCCTTTGTAGTCTAGTCTGAGTTATTAGGCTGGTTTTAGGCTAGGAACCTCTTTTTTTTTGTTCTGTATTCCAGAAGCCAGACTTGGATAAAGGTTAAACTCCATAAGAGCAACAATGTTTCTTTTTTTCTTTTCTTTTTTTTTTCTGTATTATAATTTTATCATTAAAGATTAAGGGGTCTGGAAAAACCAAAACCAATATGAATTTTGCACATGCAAGCTACTAATAATTTTTTTTTAAAGTAAAATATTATTGTAACTACGTATCTGTACCTGCTGAGGTCCTAATCTTCTCAGTAATTTTATTTGTGTGTTCACTCGATATCCATAGGTCAAGTTCCTGGAAGTACCGCGTTCTACTTTTCACAGTTAAAGAAATGAGTAAACGTTGGCAAAATGAGGGTGAAGGTGCAGTGACTTTCTTGTCTCTTACTATTTCTTTTTGTTAGTATAACAGTTTGTTTCTGGAGGGTATTTATAGCTATGCTAAAAAATTTAATGATTTTGCTTTTTACATTTCACCCCTCTGCTATTATTTGGTGGAATTGTTTAGTGTCATGGATGTCCATTAGTGCAAATCATGCTAGGTGATGATTTCCGATTATTTTCTATATATTCATATTAACTGTCATAACATGAATCTTTTTAAATAAATAATGTCCTTATCCAATTCTGTTCTTATTAGTGTTGTTCTTTACAACAGAAGGACTTAACTCATTCTTCAAAATGTTCTGTGTCATCAGATGTTTTGTCCCGAGAATGTGGGCCTGAAGATGTGGTTCTGCACATGGAAAACCTGGTAGCCTTATAGTGACTTTAACTGTGAACATATGGTCCTGTCATTTTTAGAATTTAGTCCTAGTCCCCTTGCTGTCATTTTTACAGATACTGAAAGCTATTGAAATTATGTGTGCTAGCAGAACTGGGATGGTGCCTTTAAAGGCAAAGCACACAGATTTTGCCTTTTATTCCTCCCATGGCTTGCTTTACAACTTCGATTAAGTCACATTAAGATGTTAACTCCCAAGTTCTGAATGTCATTCAAACTCTCATATTTATAATGTACTAATTTAAAAGCTTGCAACCATTACTATTTTTGCAGAGAGGAGACCACTTAATGCATGCAGCAAAGCCAAATAGTCCTTTGGCATTTTCTTTACCCTAAAGCAGATGAAGAAGATATTCCCAAAGAGTTAAATTCAGCTTCCTTGCTTTCAGCTACCAATAAATTCAGGTGGCAGAAACTTGTTTAACTTGCTAAAATTCAAAACAGTGTTTCAGCTACCAACAGGGGGAATTGGAACACTAGCAAAGAGTAGCAGAATTTGGACCAAAGGTTTATTATTCTGTTCTTGTAGCCTAATACAGTTATCCCCTTTCTATTAATTGGAGGCCTTCAGCAAGTTATTTTCAACCTAGCATATAGACTGGTGTCAGGGAAAGAGCTGAAGGTGTTTCATATCTCTGAGAATCAGGTGATATCATTATTAACTATTGCTTCTGGATTTTAAATCTGTTTTATTTTCCCAGTTATTTTCATCTGATTACAAAAATGTGTTATTTCATTTAAAGGAAGTCTATGCAGCTGTGACAAATTAAAGCAAATTACTCTCCATAGCTCGAGGTGGCAGCTGGGAGACCTCAAAGGACCAAATGGAGTGATAAGGGTCTCATGATTTATCCTCAGGAAACTTGCAAACTGAGTTTTGGTCCAGAGAAGTCTGTGCAAGTGGCTCCTTTACAGTGAACTATCCTAATTTTGCACCCTGCGAGGTCAATTGACCCTTGGCCACAATCATACTGCATAAAATTTTTATAGGTATCCAAATACTTGAGACAATTTGCAAAATTATTTTTAACTGTGTGAAATTAGGGAAATTATTTTTCTTTTTTTTTTTGGTTCAGTCAGCCCAGCAGCAAGTTGAATACAGTGAGGTTGCTACTACAAAGTAGAGTTGATGACTGAAATATTTCAGAAGCTTTATTTTTACTGCTTTTTTATTTTCTTGTTTTCCAGCTGCCTAAACTATTGACCTTTTTTAATTGAAATTTTGATGGAGGTTTCTGAAAATCAAAGACATATTTGATCTCTTCACATTTATGTTAACCAGTACGATAGAAAAACAGATGTGAATGCCAAGCTGATTGTTCCTAGGCAAATAAATTGCGTTTACAGAAGCCTTTTAAAAAGCTAATCTGATTTAGAAACCTGTTCTGGAAATGTTTCCTTTCTATTTCGAATAGAGAATTCTTAGGCGGGGGGTGGTGGGGTTAATTGTTAATCTATTAGTTGTTAATCTGTTTATTTATTAATCTATTATATTATTCATGGGCAGTAGCAAAAAAAAAAAGAAAGATAAAGCATCCCACAAGAACAGTGCACTTGTGAGTGCTTATTACATTTACTAAAGTTTAATTCTTTTAAGGCATACAACGTAGTATTACAGTCTCCAGAACTGTCGCTGGTAGTTCTGGTGATAATTGATTTGCATATTTAAGATTTATGTGCTTTTCTGTCAAGTCCATTCATGCTCAGTGTTTGTCTTCATTGCATGCTTGTGTTGTCTGGCACAATAAGGACCTGATATTGTCTGAAGCCTTCTGGGTCCTATTGCACTGTCAAAATTAATAAAAGAAGTCTGTAATCACAGTTAAGTATCTGATTTAGCCATAATTATTAAGTTGTAAACAATTGTTGTGCATCTCACCTCTGCAAAATATTTTTCAACAGTGAAATGTTTCAATAAGCTCTTAAAATGTAATGAACACTGGGAATAAATAGTGGTCATCATGGTATTTTGGCAAAATGTTTCTCCCAGGATTCAGCTAAATAACTCTGGATGTGACTCAGGGATTTACAAAACACACCTGTGTTACTACCTGCTCAATGTTATAAGTCATAAACAGAGACAGTACCCACAGGCACACTTGTGTAATTGTGATTTTGCATGCCTCATTAGTGTCATTGATTAGTGTGCTTTATTCTATGCTATTTCCACTCCTTCAGAAGTGATACCTTATCATAACTTTCCTCTCACTGCATTTTTAATATAAATGCAGTTCTATGTTTGTTTTGTGGGGTTTTTTTCTGAGTAGTAGGTAATTCTTTGAAATGTGTTTAGTCATAATTTTGTCACGATAAGATACCTTTTAAAATTGTGTTAAGGCAAGTAAAAGGGTAATAATTTACTAGTATGAAACCTGAGGCAACACATAAAAAGTAGCTGTTCTAATGGACAGTGCAACTGAGCAAGCCTGAAAATATACAGGTGACTTAAATAGCATGATACCACACAAGCAGTTTTGCTGAAAGACTGGATGGCTGCCACAACCACATACAGATACACACCGGTTTTCAGCTGGAGAAGGTCAGAGACAAACAAACCTTGAGCCTTGGATTTATGCATATGCAGATGACAGTTGTCTCCTGAAGGAGATATTACAAAAGAGAGGACAAAGTCAAACTGATATCAGTCTGACAGCGCAATCCTGGCCCTTCCAGTGGCTTTCTTTTTAAGCTTGGCAGAGTGCCACAGCATGCAGACGATGTGTAGTCCAGTCGTACGGAATGGTGAAATAAGGGGGTGGACTGAGCAATGCAGTGAAAAGCATTCAGGATGTACACACAGCCGCAGGCTGCATTTATGTAGTTGTGGGAAGAGCATCACTCCCTTACTCCTCTCCTCTGCCCTCCAGCTAGAGCCGAATCCAAGGGTAGAATAATCTTGTGAATTAATTTAGTTTCAGCTGTTTAAAAATTAGGCAGCTAGTCTGAGCTAGATGCATAGTTCTCTCTCTAATCAGTGAAAAATGAAATAGGCAACTCCAAGATGCAATTCATCTCTTATACTTGGCCTTAGTGCAAGAAATCAATATGTTGGACAGAATAAAAAAACCAAACAAACAAAAAAAAAGCCCCCACAACCTGCAGAAGTGGGGAAGCAAAAGATTTAAAAAAGAGCTGTATATACCTGCAGCACAAAACCCCATGAGAAATAGAAAGAGAATGGAAATAGTTTGGGGAGCAGCTGAAATTTTTCCTACTGATTTTAAAGCCAACCTCAATTGAGATTACATTTTTTTGCTCTCATTTTCCTCACAGAACAGCTCTAAATTAGACAGAATGTGATCAAGCTGTAACACGTGACAGAAACATCTGAATTAATTACTGAGATTGATTTTAACGATCCTGGAGAAAGGATTTGAGGGGTTCAAAAACAAGTACCTGCAGCTTAGGAGAAAAACCTGTTTCCACTTGTAGTATTAACATTTTAGCATGTCTGAATTTCTTATAAAATAGCAAGATCTTTGTATGCCCATAAATAATAAAAATATAAGGAAATTTGTCTAGCATATCATGGGTCTGTGTTGCAGTTTTCTTAAAGTTCTACTAAATTCATAAAAGGGCCTGAATTTGCTTAGTAGCAACTTTTCTTTGTTGGCAGGAGTAGACTTAACATTTTGGAACTCACAGTTTAGGAAGTAATACAGAATCCAATGCTCTGTGAAGAAGTAATTCCTATCTAATACTGGTGAACATGACACTGTCATACTAACTTAACCTGTTAATTATTTACAAAGTAATGCTTTTAGGAGAATCTCTTTTCTCATCTGGATATCATCAAAACCAATATCCAATTTGTGCTTGAAAGAATTCTTGTCCGGAAAACCTCCATGCATTAATTGCCCCCAGTTTCACATTCTGGAGTGCCTTTGTACACACTCTCTCAACATAGACTCGCCAATAAAGTGTGTTTGTGTTTATTTCTTTGTATTGGTTACATTAATTCTCTTTGTTCTCACGCTGCTATTTGGTACCCCCATACAATGCATGGGTAGAGTCTACAGGTCCAGCCACAGCAGTTCACAGGTAGACATGCCAATGTCTGGGTGTTCAGCAGTTGCCCTGACATCTCCTATTTGAGTCTTGCTGACCAGCTGGGAATGCTATGAATTTTATGAAGTGTATTGGTATTTGCAGGGGATACGATTTGGGAAGGATTTCTAGACAAGATGTGTCCTGAGCAGCTGGATATCTAGAAATTTGTTAGAATAAACTCCAGATTGCCCTGTAAAAGGGGAAACTTTGGCCATGGATAAAAAGCATTTCCTGAAAATCAGATCTTTCAGTATGAGGGACATTTTTTCCAAGTCTAATGCTTTAAATTGCTTTGTAGTCTTGGACATAATGATTGTATGATTGCAAGGTATTGTACTCCTTCTGTAATGGAGCATGATTTCTGTCATAATTGTTGGAGTTATACGTCGTTAAATACAGACCATAATGGTTATATTTCTAGCACTGACTGTGGTTTTGGTTTGGTTTTGTTTGGTTGTTTTTTTTTTTTGTCAAGCAGACCAAGTGTGAGATTCAGTGCCATAATACAGTATCTGCAGGGAGTTTAAGTTCCCCATGTGGTCAATGGAGTCTAGAAAGTAATTCAGTCTATCTATCTGAAGAAGACACACAGTGGTTAGTTATTGAATTGTTTTCTACGTTTCATTAACTGCAACAGGTTAGCCTCCAAGCTCTCTTCTAGATATCTATTGTAGATGTTTCAACTCTGAAGTAAATCCTACCCACAGTCTTTCTACTTGTGACAATAACTTTACTGTGAGTAGGAAAGTTGCAGTTTTCTGTTCTAGCATTTTGTATTGCAATGAATGTAAGCAAATGAGAAGGAGCAGCAGCAGCAATAATTTGAGCCGTTGCTTTTATAGCTCTTTTGTTTCATGGACCTTCCAGGGATTTTCAAACCTTCAGGTTTTCAAACAGCCTCTCTACAGATGTGTTCTGTCATTGAAGATGTAGTTTCAAAGAACGGGGAAAAAAATGACAGTAAATACATTAAAAAATATGGGCTATCTCCTGACCTACTAGATAACATGCTCTACCCTTCTGAAGATTCATGTGAGTTCAAAGATTTATCTTAAAATACAAGAAGAAATTGGTGTTGTAAAAAAAAAAAATTACTACTTGACAGTTCTTATGATATACTTAAGCATAATTAACTAAATGTGAACTGGCCTGTGGCATCTATGGTTTTTTTCCCAGTGATTAGACATGACAGGATGTTATCTCCAACTGTGAGATGGAAGGTAATTCAGTTTTCACAGAACTTTTATGTGATGCTGATTGAATTAGTATTTAAGATATGTGTCATGTCTTGTGTAGGGCATTATATGCTCACTGTTTTTATTTATGACTGAGATGTTTTACTACCTTCTAGGTATTCACAGGTCTGATAGGTCCAGAGAGATATTTGCAATGAGTAGTGGAAAGTACACTCTGCAGTTTTGAGATTTTAATATTATCTTCTGCATTTTCTTTAGTGTTTTGTGGAGAACACTGTCTTTAAACCATAAACATAAACGATAAAGATGTTTTCCCATCATAAAAACCCTGCAGTTCTATGCAGGTTAATTTGGAAATATGTGAGGAAAGATGGACTTTATGAGATGAATAGTAAACGGAGGGGAATGAAGATTCAAACCCAGCATTTTGCTGACAGATGCAGTAGATAATAACAGGTAAATAATTTCTTCATTGCTGCATGAAATTATTAAGAGTTCTAAAATACATGATAGCATGTATAGGAAGGGAATAATTGTTAACATAATAGTTTTATTTCAGAAAATGAAAAACTCAGTTTAAGTCTCCTCTCTGCTAAATTTATTTCTCAGCAGTTCATTAAGAACAATGAAGGAGAAAAAATGCTTCTGTCTTGTTTCATGTCCAGGTTGATTTTAGTGAAGTAAAGGTTTGTGGAAATAGCAATTCTCTGTAATTCAAACACCAACAAGTGTAGACAGGATCTGGCTACTATTTTAGATTCTAAACTTCAATTTTGTGCTGATTTATATTTGTCATGTTTTCAGATGTTTATTTATGAAACTATTAAACATTATTTATTTATTGCTAGTTTAACCTACAGACATTATTAAGATTCCAATTAATAGTCCATTTTTCTGTGTCTGGCACGTCAAAACATTTACATGCTGCTAACATGAGTGGGTCAGACCTATAAAACAGGAAGTATTTTAGTATGTACCCCAGGAGAGTTCCACTAGAAACTTAGCAGACCACCGAGAAATCTTGCTTGCGGCTGTCTTAGCTTTGGAAGCATTTTAAGTCTTTTAAGACAATCTTCACAGCAGTCTTGCCTTTCTCTTGGTATGAAATCCCCATCAGTTTTCTAAACAGAGTAAGTCAAACTGTTTTTTTTTTCCTATATTCTGTGGTGAGAAACAGAGTTAAACCACATTTTTTGAGTTCTTTACAGAAAGACTAAATGCCTCCACCTGATAGGATGTGGGGGATTTTTCTGTCATAAGCAGGGCATGTGTGCACCTTTGCCTTTCCCATTCTTGAAATGCCCCATGAATTCTGTGACCAAAGGAAATAATGGCTCAGCAAGGCTGTTGCAGTTATTTTTCACTGATAGATCAACTAGCTGAGCTGTATTGATGAAATTTCAAGTGGCTCACCACAAAGAATGACAATCATGCATTAAGTCAGTGCATGAGGGGATTTTGGTCCACTGGTAAGTCTGGCAGAGATCTAAACAAGTTCCTCACTTCTTTCATGACATTAATCAATAAGAAGATGTGCTAGTAGGGTGAACTGCTTGGGGTTTTTTTCAATTTGGAGAACAGACTAATGCAAGTCCTAGCAGACAGAGCTGGTGCAATCGCATGGCAAACAGAGCATCTTCAGATATAAAAGATGCAATGGTAGGTTGGTGGACTTTGAAGAAAGGGCTGCAGTCAGTATACAGCTGGAAATGTTCAAGGCCAGGCTGGATGGGGCTTTGAGCAACCTGGTCTAGTGGGAGGTGTCCCTGCCATTGGCAGGGGGGTTGGAACTCGATGAACTTTAAGGTCCCTTCCAACTCTAACCATTCTATGATTCTATGATTCTATGAAATACTGGGATCCAAAATGGCTATTTTGTGCTTTGGGACAAAGATAGACAGTACCTTCTCAACAGCAACAAGTCTGTTTCTGGCAGAGTATTCTAGCACCTAATTACTGACTGAACACTTACTCAGCACAGTTGAGATGGTTTTCTTTATCTTTATGACTGATTCTCAGAAAGCAGAGCACCTCCCTTTACATTTGATTGTATTTCCTAGAATTTTGAAATGTTCCTGTCCTCTTGGTAGAGGAAAGGAGACCACCATTTTAAGGTGTCTCAAGCTGATCATGCAAAAGAATGACTCACTTGATACCAAATTTTTAAAAGTGAGTCATGGTTTTATTTATAAGGAGTAGGTGGGAGTATATGAGAACTCCTCAAGTCCCCTTAGGCTTTAGGAAACCCACAGTGAAAACAACTTTTAGTTGACTGATCTGGGCCAGTACTGGCACCGTCCATTTTTTTTTTTCCCAGTACATCAATGAACTTCCATTCTTACTTCATGTTTTGTTAATTTGGACAAAAAGGAGGGAAAGATGGGAAAGTATCAAGTAGTAAAAGTGGGAAAAGAAACATTTTGCAATCACTCGGTACCCCTTTTTCAGACTGTCTTGGAAACAGATTCAGCTCTGATGAGGAGCTGAATTCCAAGCCATCTGTGAATCCTCAAACTTGCACACCCACAGTGGAAAATGGGTATAATTTGTTTCTATAGCTGCTTATGGGATCTGCCAAACTTTTTTTTTCTCTTTCGGTTGCTTCTCTTCTCTATCTACATCCGTCTTCATCCTTATTTTCTCTGAATTTTTGACCAGTAAGAAGAGGAAAGAAGCACCATCTGTCCTTAAAAAGCTCTAAGTTTGGCTCCTTCTGCTGTTAATCAGCAGCAAATCAGACTAAAGCACAGCATTTGGTATTCCTCAATTATGATGTATCTAACAGCAAATGTGAGCAAACCTAAATGGATCGGTGTTTTGTTACTAAACTAAGTATAGCATGGCTACTGTGGAATTGTTGTTTAATTTCTTCACAAATATATTGTCCAATCCAGATTTCTTTCCCTGAGGACATTGCTAACCGTAATACAACTATATCTGAATATTTTTCATACTTTCTGGTACTTCATTCGGAGTATTTACCTAGCTATAATTTATATAGCTATCTATTGTCCCAATAACTTCTTCCCCCAACAGTAGTATCAAATGCTATTTTGCAGCAAGTAGAAAACACTGTAAAAACTGTGAAGATTCTTTTCTTTCTCTTTGTGTCTATTGGACAGACTGGTTGTAAGTAATATGTAACAGATTTCACACTGTCTAATTATAAAAATTATGTCTTGTTGTTAAAACTCCACCTGGCCAATTAGAGTAATAAACACATTAGTGAGTTTTATCTTCTGAGCATTGGGAGTTCAAAATTCATTAGTGACCGTGGGACATTAGATGCAAATGAGTCAAACTAATTCAGTAGTGTGCATGGATTCATCAAGATATCTGATGAAAATTGCTGTTTGAATCTGAGTAGTCTGCTGAGTTTTGTGCTATGACATTTGAAGACTGAAAATGCATGTATATGGAATACACATTCCTCCCTCTGTGAAAATGGAGGAGTAAATCTTAGCAGTGTTTTGTCATGACTCAATCTTAATTTCTGATCCTCTGCTTTTATCACTACAGCATATCCTATCTTTTTTCAAACCAACACAAATAAAAGCAGCACAGTCAATGCCTAGTTTCTGATGTTATGACAAACCGCAGAGCAGGCCCATTATTCTGTCTCCTCTCAGTGAGCAGTAGCCGAAGGAGGAATTTCACCCTAAGTGTTTTTTTCACTGGAATCTCCAGATGGTCTGGTGTTACAGTGCTGCATCCGACGCACTGACAAATAGGCTGTCAGGGAAGATTTTTCCTGTAATGTACACTGTGAAACTAAACCATCAATTTGTTGATATACATTGTTTGAAGTGTGTGCAGTTTGCCATGAGACATCATGAGAAGGTGACACGTCTTCGCCTCTATATGAAAGCAGTACTTGATTGAAGTAAAACTGATGTGATTGTTCCATACACTGAGTTGTCGAAGTCATGTGCCAGTGAAGTAGCTATGCAAAATTAAATCAAAAGTAGTTCTCATCTTTTACAGGCTGACATTTTCTCTGTGTAGCCCCTCTAACAGGTTTTCTTATGTAGGAAGTCTGACTAGATATAATTAGCTCATCTTTTCAGTCATCAAATTTTGGTCATCTACCATTAACTAAAAGAATAGGCATGGCTATCTCCATAAATGTTTCATAATGAAAGAGGAAGACCCCAAAGAACAATTTCTTAACTGGCTTGTAGAAGTGATATTCAGCTCCTCATTGGATTGAAGGCTACTGCAACACTGTTGATTCAGACTTCTAAGTTAGAAACCTAAGTGGAGGAACTGGGGTCTTAACCTGTTAAAGGTTCCCACCACTTGGCTGTATTCATTGGTAGAACTTCACTTGCAATGTTTAAATTTCCCTCACATTGCTACTGCCATTGATTTTGACCACAGAATTCTTCATGTTAATGACTAATCTGCATGTTGGTGACTAATTAGTTTAAAGAAATCACATACTTTTTCTTGGCTTTGTTGTTTTAAAGTGAGTCCTAGTTCAGCGTGATCAGTATGGGCCTGCATTAAATCTCAGAGTTTAAAGTTCTATTTGTTGGCAGATAATTTGCCTTTCAAACTACCTCATAATCCACATGTATGTCATTGGTACAGTGCAGAAGATCATTTACCAGGAATAGGCATACATATATTTTATGTGTGTGATATTTTTCCAGAAAGATGTGTTCCTTGAAAAGACAACATAAAAGATACCTCAAAAAACAGTCTTTCACTACCCCATCTACCATTCTCTATATGGAAGGTAGTTTAATAAGTTTTCAGGGTTAAGAATACCAAACCCATACTAGATGTAGCTAAAGAGAACCTAAACAGAACTGACACTACCTACCAAAAGCCTCCCATGAAACAATTCTGTTGCTTCCTTTCCCTCATTATACCAGTAGAAGAAAAGTATACCCTGATTTCTTACTACATTTTTAATTATGCTTGAAGTGATTAAGTAGTTTCGGAAGTTCGGAGTTCATTGTCCTGGGATCCTGTAGGTTCCTAAGTTAGTTTATAAAGATGAGTACCTATGTATTTATGTGTTTAGATTTAATTTCAGATCCTCATTTTCATTGGAAGTGAAGATCTGGAAATAGATAACTTACATGACTCTGTGTGCATAAGGTGAACTGCTGCATGTTCATTACAGCTTTTAATAAGACTTCAGAGTATCAGTGCATTTGACATCACTTTTTGCCTTTTCTTGTTTCCCTTGTCCCAGACCGCTTAATTAATGATTAATAACTGCAGACAGATTCTGCTACCATTCGGTATTCAATGGTCTGGATGCCAGCTACAGTGACTGCAATGTATAAGTTAACAGCAAATAATTTGGTGTGACTTACTGTGCTCTACCTACAGAAATGACCAAATCAGCAAGTACTCTGAGTACATAAAACAGGCAATTTCACTTCTAAGAAAACACACAAGGAGGAAGTGAGTGGGAATGAGGTGGGCAAATATGGTTTGCATATGAACAGTGTTGCTATTCTTGTGTTAGTATAGAATTACCTTAGAAAAACAGAAAGTTACCAGAGGGGCTGGCAACAAGTGACTTTCTGAGCCACATGTCAGTTGTTGACTGCAATCTGAAACATTAGACACTGGTAATTTATTCAGATTGACTGAATTTATATTGGTTCAGTTCATTTAACTTCAAGAAAAAGGCTAGGAACATAAATAATTTTAAAACTCTAAACCCTCCCAGATTTGGAACAGGATAATAGATGCTATGGGATGTTGAAAGATGTCTGTGCTATAGAGGAATCTTTTGCTGCCTTTGTAAAATTCCATCCAGATTTGGCCCAGTGGTAAAAATCCTAGTTCGCATATGCTCAGCAGCAATTTCTGGACTAGCTGATATCTCCCAGGACACTGGCCTAATCATCTAAAATAAGAGTGCTTCATCTGTCCTGTGATCTCAGGAATGTTCTGTGCAGACAAAGTAGTGTTGAACACATCTCTGAAGGCTAAAGTACTTTGAAAAATTAGATGTTAGGCACCTTGAGTTGGTTACCCAATACTGGAAGTTTTTTACTTCAGTACCTGTTTATTGCCTAGATGGAAGTTTGGTAAAACCTAACTCCATTGAAAAGGTGCAGAAGAAAAAAAGAAGTGCCGTGCACTTATCCTGTGCTGTGCAGATAATCACTCTCCAAGGAACAAGTAATTGTGCCTTCAAAGTAGGTCTGAAAAATATGCAATAAATAAGGCCCTATGCTAAGCAACTAGAGAAAAAGAAAGTAGTGGATAGTCGTTTCATGAGCAAAGTATGCATTGAATATAGCAGGGTCTATATGGGAGAAAAATTTATACACAGTCATAATATGCATGTACAGGAGAGTGTATTTAATGTCACCCTTTTCTGACTCTGTAGGGTATGACTTTTAACTTTAACAGAACTTAACATATTTTTCAGGTCTGTAATATAGTATAAAGTGTAACCTTTATGATCGTATTATATTTCCTCAAATTTAATGCAATGCATGACATTATATTAAAAATGGTTTGCAAATGTGTACTAGTATAGATAAAAGTGTGTGAGCATACACAATAGGAGTTTTAAAATATATTTGTAAATATCTAAGTTACTACTAAGTTATTTAGAAATGTCTATAAGTTACTTTGTTATATATTTTAAAAGCATTATCAAGTTTCTGCCACCTTCTAATAGTTATCCAAGGGAAGTTAGTGTAGAAGAGTAAATCATCCCATATTTACCTATTCTGTGTTTTTAAATTGTGAATATCTAAATATTCACATATGATTTGAATGACTTATATTTGATTTTGGCCAACACAGAAAGACAGAATCAAAGATACTGATTCATTCTGATAATTTCTGAATTACAACAAAATGTGTATCGAGGAGAGCTGAAAATCATCTTTCTATGAAAATGATCTGTTTGCATATTATTTTCATTCAGACTTAATGAAGAAAAGTCTTGTGAGAAATGCAGCTTTTTCCAAGCAACGGAAACTCTCAAGGACTTCCACAGTTTTGCTTTAAATGTTTTAAGCCTCTGGAAAGGATCAAATATACGTACCTAGGAGTATTGGCCCTGTATTTTGCTAACATGTCATCATCTGATTATGCAGTATGTACTGTATCTTTAATGCTTGCCTTTTAATCCACTTATAACTATTTGATACAGGAAACGGAAGACTGGAACATTAAGATTTAAGAAATGAGGAAAACATATGATACCAGGGGAGCTTAGAAAGCAATAAAAAATGAGTTCTGGAAAAAAAAATAATAACCATATTCTAAAAATAGGTCATTTCTTTTCATCCATCATTACTATGAGAAAGAGATTAATTCAGTGTTGAGAACAGCAGCCAAGGTGTTCATATCCACAGAGGACATGAAAGGAAAATAATGTTATAATTACCTGCAATGTAAGTAGGAGTATTGTGAAAAATATATCATACAAAATGTGTATGGATTGTGTATGTATATATATATCCAGATAAATTTAAACTCATAAACTATTGTGCAGTAAGTATCTGTCTGTCTGGATAACCATAGTTGGAAAATGATCTAAAACATTCTCTCTGACAAAAAAAAACATCATAAGGACCTAATTGTACTGCAATGTTACCTTACATTAAAAAAAAAAAAGAAAAGATGCCTGAATTTGGTAAAAAAACCTAGCGATTGCTTCAATAACTAGAAGATAGGGAAGAATTGCTTCACTCTGCTACGAGTAAATGTTAAACTGTTATTATGTATTATTTCTCATGCCAGCCAAATGGAGAGTTATGATGTGAAGTCACTGATAAATTCAGACTGTTTTGAAACTTCCTGAAGTAAAATCTCAGATTTGCTTTTTGAGTTAGTTCTTTGTTTCTTATCAAATTGTTCGAACAGGAGGAACTGTTGCATCACAAAGAGTTATTTATGCAGAGAAGTTATTTATGTCATCCACTTCAGGCAGTGCAGATGCCCTGAGGTTCTAAGTACAGTCACTAAAGAGAGGTAACTCTCTTCAGGAGGGGGACTCACAGCATCAGGCTTATGCTATAATTATACTGCTGCTTTGAAGGCATCTGTCTCCTTTGATTGGTTGTATAGGGAGCTTACTACTCAACTAAGGCTCCTTAACTACATGCTTACATTTAGGTGGGATTGGCTGTATCTAGGTTAGGCCCTTTTCCTTTCTGCCCTTATAAAATTCTCTCTCTTTTCCACATCTTCTGCTTCTCAAAGTTCTTTTTGTCCTTTTTTTCCTTGTGACATCATTTTGCTTTTTTTCCCTTCCTGTCCTCCTAGCACCAGCATTTCCTCCTGTGTTAGCATTTACAACCAGGAGGTAAGGCAACAAGCCAGATTAAGTAACTCAGTTGATTTTGCAACTTTTTCTTTGTTTGTAACCAGGTCTTTAAACAGCAAGACCTGTCTGTACTAGGTTCTTCCGCTCCTAAGTTTATTTTTCCACCATTTGTGTTTAGCTTCTCTGGCTTCCTACACAGTAATATCAGTCTCTTGAGTGTTCCCATGATTCTGAGCTAAACAGCCATGAAAAGGAGAATGAAAAAGGGTTTTGAATCTTACCTGCCTGTTTAGAGATTATAATTTTAGTAGATGGGAAGGAGCTAGACTGAAAAACTTATTAGTTACCTTAGCTTCACTAATCATTATCAAACCAAAGTTCCTTTCATTCTAGGTTCTTAGAATATACTAGACAACTATAAAAGCAGTCTTTAGCTTGAAATTTTCCCGATGTGCCTGTTGAGGAGACCTGGTCTTTGAATTTAGTAGAGGCTGTAGTTCAAAGTGGCCATTTGGCAGCTGCTGGCTGTGTTTCTCTGCCTTTTGGGGGGGACTATTCCAATTTCCAATGTATTGGCACTTTTATGCAATGCCTTTCTTCTGCACGTCACTGCAGTCATAAGAAATCCTTTCAGACCAAATGAGACCTCATTCTCTGAATTTATACTCCATAGTTTGTATGAGAAGATCAACATTAATGTAATTAGCACCCCTTTGCCCCACTTTTGAGAGGTACCACTTTAGTGTATCTTAGGTCTGTCAAATGGTGTTTCATGATTTGGTGGGTAAGGGGATGCATGTCAAGTTGAGCAAGAATGAATGGATTTAGGGTTTAGGGTGGAAAGGCTGATGGACTTGGCAAGGAATTTACTTAGGTAGAGTCAGGTGGGTTGGCAGTAAGTAGAAACATATTTTATTTTTTGGCAGGAAAGCTCTTATGCTCAGGGAATATCATATGTCTTGTTGACTGAGGTGGAAAATTTTGGAGAGATCCTCTTGTAAAATTTCTGGAACTATATCACACCCTTTGTCAAGATGTAAATAATTCAGGATTGCAAAGTCATCTGGGGAACAGTCAGGAAAAGAAAGCAGGGATTTTTTGACAATGACGCTTCTCTCATATTCAGAAGAAAATAGTTCCTTGATCCATCTTATATAAGCATTGGGATTGTTCTAGCTAATGAGGTGCTGGTTTGAAACTATAAGGCAAAATACTATGCAAGAAAGAAAGAAGCCTGAATCATTAATCCCTATGGAAAAAAAAAATAGAAAAAAAGAAAAAAGAAAAAGAAAGGAAGCATTTGACTTACTGAAATGGCCACTGCTTTCTCACATTGTTTTCACATTTCATTTATGTCTTTGATAATGAATGCAGTCACTAAATCACATCTCTTCAGTTTTTTCTTTTCCCACTTACTTTTGTTTAGAAAGAAGGTTTCAAGGAAATTTTAATCCATGACATTAAAGGAGAAAGCACAGCTATGAAACCTTAATATAATTTAGTTTTGGACAGTGTTTTGGTTCTGACTTTATAGTAAGTATACAATAAGGCATCAAGACTAACTTTCATGAATAGATTATTACGCACTAAAAGTACGTTTAAATTAGATTTGATTTTGTGTTTGATCTGACATCTCTAATGGAGATATATAAAATACTGCTTGCTTTTATTATTTTACCTTTTTTTTTTTAATTCTGGAGTGACTGCTTTTTCTAGAATGCTTACTATTTATTTGACATTTGATTAACCTGTGCCTGTTTGATTAACCTGCTGCTTAGAACATTTCGTTTTAAATACAATTGTGTGCTTAATTTCAACATGCAACTTGGTCTTAAATACCAGCAGTGGACTATTTAGCCTATATTCACCAGGTGATCATAAGGTCATAGAATAGTTTGGGTTGGAAGGGACCTTTAAAGGTCATCTGGTACACCATCCTTGCAATAAGCAAGGACATCTTCAACTAGATCAGGTTGTTCAGCGCCCCATCCAGCCTGACCCTGAATGTTTCCAGGGTTGCCCACCTCTTTAGGCAATTTGTTCAAATGTTTCACTACCCTCATTGTAAAAAATTCTTCCTAATATCTAGTCTAAATTTACACTGTTTTAGATTAAAACCATTACCCCTTAGATATTTTAGGGTGACAAAAATATTTGTACTTTGTCACTGAATATAGTATAGGTACTTAACTGTGCTAATGTGGCTCATCACATAACCACAGATGTTTCTATATGAATATGTACGTATGTGCTTACATATGTGTATGTTCATGTGCTTTTATACAGACAAGATTATGTATATATGTATGAAGTAAGATACTTCCTCGTAATGCATATTTCCTACCCTGAATGGGTTTTTAATGCTCTTTTTCTATGATAAGAATAGTCTAAATATCTCCTCACTGGGAATATGCAGTTATATGTGTATATGTATATCTTAAATATTTATAAGTAGTTGTGCTGCCCTGTTCACTAGCGATCTGTGTGTCTGTTTCCATGTGTGTGTTTGTGAGAAAGTGATCTATATGACTAGCATTAAAAGCCCCTTTCCTGCTCCCATTCCCAACACTTGTGATACCACTGTTAAACAGGCAGTAGAAATTTGTCTGGCTAAAGGTATTTAGAAAAGCGGAGTAAACACAAATGAAAAAAACAGTTCAGATGAAAAAGTTTTTTTGAAGTGCTGAGTATCAAAGCACAGAAACTCAGAACCATGTTATTCCTTTTAGAAAGCTAAAATGTTAACAGTGGTATATTTATTGAGTATAATTTGTTTCTCTGAAAAAAGTGTACATTGAAGTACTAAGATTAATCAAATAACGGCATATGATTTTTCATACATGTACCACAGACAAAGTATAAATTCTGTCCCCATTTTGCTTGTCAAAATTCTTATTATTTAGTGGAAGTTGAGTTTCAGGATAGAATAGGCAGCTCTGTTTTGTTGGCATTAAATGGGAAAAGGTTTGATTTTTACATGCAAAGTAATCTCTCTAGTCAATCATAACAATGGAATTTTAAGCTCATTTTACAGGTGCTTTCAAGGTACGTAATGCATCAACTTTGAGAATCATTCTACTTTGCTAGCTTTAAAATAACTTTTTATGTACTCCTGTATATAGAATATAGGTTTGGGACATGGTCTTTTAGAGCTTTTTTTTCCCCAGGCTGCATTAGAAGTTAATAGGAAAACCCAAGCAGCTTCTTGATGCAAGTCCTAAAAATTTTGATGTACTGACTACAGCTGGTCAGGAATGCTTGGTTAGACTACTTTTTCTATAATAAAAAGTGTTCTCTATACAAAACTGAAACTTTTTGATCTTGTCTTCCTTTTTTTTTTTTTTTTAAGGAAGAAAATATTTTCCATTTTCTAGTCGTGTCTGACACAGTAAATGAAATGAAATATAACTTTTAAATGCCTGCTGTGCTGCAGTCATATTTTTTCCTGAGTACAATGATTTCAGTCTTGTGATGCACCAAAATGCTGCCTAGTCAACTTTATTTTCTCCAAAGAGAACTCAATGTTGTGAAACCATTAGGCACATAAACTTCATAAAATTAGTTGGGGATTCAGCTTTGCTCAGAGACTGCTAAGCAGAGAAAAGATTGTGCATGGAGATATTGTTCAACTTCTTTTATGTTAAAAAAGAACATATAGGTTTCTTAAAGGGGTCAAATTTAAATTGCAAACAAGCACTTTGCTACTGTGTGAAATGCACACACGTGAATCTTGTGAATGCTGAAGTATAAAGTTTTCTTTTTGATATGCCTACATCAGTAGATTTTGTTTATAAAAATGAACAACTTCAGTTGCTAAAACCAAAGAAATTTATTTTAATACAAACTAGATAGTTTTTATTAAGATCTTCGGTCTTTCATAAATGCCATGAAGGTTCCATGAAATATTCTTGCAACCAAAAAAAAGGATAAGCTGATTAAAATGTTCATTAGGTCAAAATGAAAGACCATGATATTAGGATTTCATCTGATTTTTTTCCCTTTTTTTCAGTTCCTGCTTAGGGAAGTAGAACTTCTATGGATTTCCCAGATTGTAGAGTCCCAAACCTATAATGTTATTTAAATTTAGGGTTATGTTTTGTTTCTCTTGAAAGAAAAAGCCCCAAAGCTATAAACATGCTGTTAGCTCTGTTATATCTCTCAACAAAGGCTTTACCTAAAAAAAACCCCTTTCTTTTCTATGATTCTGTAAAATAATTAAATATCAATATTTATGGAATGTTACAATGTTTAAACAAGTGTGGTTCTGCTGAATGAAAACTGACATATGTAACACTAATTTTTCAAAATAAAACATTTGAAAACTATGACTGAATGTCTTATGGTTCTACTGCTATTCCTTACAAGTACTACAGTAACACATGGCTCACTTGAGGAGATGCTGAGCCGGCCTGACAGCTCCTATCCAACACACCTTTACATCCATCTGTTTTCTAAAATTCAGAAATGAAAATAATTATTTATCTGAAAGTGAATGAAAACAAGTCTGAAAAACAGGAAAGTAGTTTATTCTATTATGTACAGCTATTACAAGTAGCATCATAACACAGGCTTAGAGCTGCGTCGTCTTCTGAATCCAAGTGCTGAGTGGAAGGCTGGGGAAAATGCCTTAGGTGCAGCTAAGAGAGATATAAATATTGTTTTAACTCATATCTGAAGGAAGCGAAAATATGACTTAAGTCAAGACTGGCCCTACTAGGGTGTGTTCCTTCATGACACATTTCTTCTGCATCACCTTTTACTGCCTGGATGTGGTTCTGCAAGACCTTGCACACATGAGTGGTCTCGCTAAACATGACAGGACAGCTGGAAGACTTGGCAGATCTGGAGCCGATAGGTGTCACAGATCCCTGGCACTGCAGTGAAACCAGCTGAGTGTCAAGGGACATCAGTTCAGACCTTAAAGCCTCCTTCCAGGTTGCTTTCATACTGTTTTATGTGTTTTAAATGTATTGCCTTATTTCCTGTAGCCCTCAAAAAACACAAACATTGCTTTCTTCTCTACCCACTTCAGCTTTCTTGCTCTTTCTCCTTTTTTTGTTCAGAAAAATTAAAAATAGAAGAAAAAGTACATTGAGTACAGTCTCTGATACTATATATACAGCAAATAAGGCAGTAAAAGAAACTGCAATTTTTGTGTATTTAATTGGCTAAGCCATACCAGGAGGTCTGAACAGCTTTATCTCAAGGCATTCCAAGCATAGCTATAACATAATTGTTTAGCAGTGCACACTTAGTGAGAATGTTCACTGTAATACACATGGCCAGGGCTTTTTTGGGGGTGGGCAATAAAGATTGAAGATAATACCACAGTGTAATTGTCACAGAACTTTAAAGTTATTATAAATAGAAGTCAACATTGCTATCGTTTCATACATTATTAATATGGACAGGAATAGCCCCTACCCAGAAACTGGCGCTGTGAGATCAAGGCTCTGTCTCAGGAGTCTCAATGAAAGGCTGCAAGGAGTCTAATATTAAACAAGTGGAAAGAAAAATAAAACAAAACAAAATACCAAGAAAGCAGCTGATTCTTTGTGGGACAGCATAAATTCAGAAGACTTGAGTTATACCAGATATAAACTATTGAATTGTTCTCTGATTTTGGTATCAGATTGGTATTTGATTAATCTCATACTCAATAACATCCTACATTAGATACACAAGGGGAGAAAGCTATTATGTACAATAATACAAGACAACATTTGGGAAGGAGAGATACTTAATTTTGCAAATTAACTTGTACAATGGAAGAAGAAAAAATATTTCTAGTAAGAAATTGAAAATTATTTCTTTTTCATTTAATCTTTTTCATTTTTTAAATGCTTTAGAAGAGGTAGTCAGGTGTTGTGTCAACTCCAGTGTTAAGTTTATTTCTTCTGCATCAATCAGAACACCAGTTTAAACTCTTTCTGTACTCTATAGGTGATAGTAATTTTGCAATAGCAAAAATACAGGAGAAAATGAAGTTACCCATTCATATGGCCAGACTGTGATTTTGTTTTATTCTTTCCTTTTTCACATGGCATTCTGCTGCAACATCAACAATTTTATAGCAATTAGCTGAGAACGTGTCTAATACTCTGTTCGCAAGGTCCTGAACTGCACCTCGTGCTGGGATCAAGCTTTTAACTAACAACACATTTAAGAGATGAGAAAAGCAAGTAACATCATTGAGAGTTTTTGTTTAAACAGACCTGTGGTTTAAGAATGCCCTGTTGCTGTACAAAAAACCCTTTTCTGCTCAGTGTTAACTTTCAGAGGAATTTCATTTCCCTCCTCTGTATGAGGAGTGGAGCTCACCACATTTTTTTTTTTTCACTAGATCTTCTACAAATGTTTCCAGAGTGGTTATCTCCTGTTTCCAGGTGAGAGTCATGCCTGGATGAGTTGTGGGGGTTTTTTTAGCTCTTTCTTTGGGTATTTTTTAAAAATACTGACATGAATTGCATAATTGTCCTTGCATATTCCACACACATTTTCCTTTCCTGTTCATGGTCAGCAACCCAAAAGGCACATCTTTGTCAGGAAAGAACTAATGGTCTTAGCTTATATAAACTAATGTAAAAGTGAAATCTCAATCACATTAAGTGATTTATTGTTCTCATATTCATTCTGTGTTAAAAAAAGAAAGGTTATGGGAAGGTTAAAATTACCACCTGTCATGTTTTCACCTCAATTCCACTCCCCAAGACACTCCTTTAGATCATGCTGTCTTCGTTAGAGCTGGTCCTTTGTTTTAGACTGAACACTGGTGACTGGAAACAGTGAATCTAGGGCAGCAGCCTGGGGAAAAAAAAAATAAAGGCAAGAAAAAAGTTGAAAAATTTAACAATATAACTGTTCGTGTGTTCAGTGTATGCAGAAACTAACTTTCAATAGTGAGGGAGTAGAATAATAGTGGACTTGGTCTAGTCAGTTTAAGGTAAGACAACTGTAATGCTTTTTCTCACTTCAGTGACTTCTATCCATAATGTGACATAAACTCACCACTGTTATTGTAATGTGCCAGTTCGTTTGGAGGACAGAGCAATTATTTTATATAGGACTCAGTGGTCAAAATTCTCCCACGACTTAACCTTTTTTTTTTTTGCTAGGCATCTCTTTTTGAACATACTTTTTTTCTTTCCTGATTGCTGCCATCATTTCAGTCATTTATTTCCACTCTTTTTCTCTTACATCTCTCCCCTTGAACAGAAAATTATGTTTTTCAAAATTTCTTGTGGCTGGTTAGGATCCATTAGTACATTCCATTCCCCTTTCTATTCCCTCCTCCAGAAAATTATAACATTCATGTATCCATTCCCTGTGCACCCTAATCTTCACACCAATTGTGGTGCGAAAAATACTTGATAAATAAAACTTACAAGCCAATAGGAAAATAAAAATCCAAGTATGTTAGCAAAGCATAGGTGATACCCTTTATTTCCTTACACCACTTATTCATGAAATTGTAGAATCATTTTAGATCATCACAGCAGTGGTAGCTTTGTAAATTTTATAGTATTTTGCTTTGTTCACAATGAATTTTCATGTCACTGAAACTTTTTAATACACAACTATGCATAGTTGCAGAAGTGAATTGGACCATCTTGTGACTGCGCAAAGTTCCTTGAACTAATTTGGAGATTTGTGTGAACAAGGTGGGAGCAGCGTGCTGAATTGCTTTCATTTTCTTTACACATTGGCCATAAACTTTAAAACAGCGTGCATATAAATGGAGCAAAAGTAACACTTTAGTATGGATATGGTAATCTTTGCTCCATTTATACATGCACTGCATAAACAGCTTTTAAATATGCTATTATAATATACAAGAGTCTATAAGAGTCTGTAAGAGGAAAAGACCATCAGCTGAAAGGTGCAGCTGAGTGGGAGAAACAGTCTTGCAAATTGCTGTAGGTAATGAAGAGGTGAGAACTGTGGTCTTGCTGGTTAAGAATAACCTCTAACACACCCTCTTCAGCATTTTGGCTGCAATAGAAGCAATCATCTTAGCTTTCCAGGGATTTGGCAAGGGCAGCAGTAGAATTAAGGATATCTATGCCTAGAGCCAGTTCCTCTCACTCTCTTGCCCATGTTACACATAGGCTAGACCTGAGTCAGCATTCATTACCACCCCATATGCCATTACACAGTGTTGGGATCCAAACCAGACTGGTCTTTCACACCATGTGACTGCTTTTCTGAATGGCAACTTTTGCTGAATTTTGACTCATATCCAAATTGAAATTAACTTCCAATGTATGGATGACTTCTTTTTGAGTTGCTACCTTCCTAATGTGGTGAGGTGCAGTCCACAACTGTCTGTTAGACAGCCTATATTTTTAGCATGGAAGTTTGATTCTCCAGGCTTAGTTGTTATGACCACAACTCAAAAAGGATACCAGGTGTTTCTCCAAACTCTCACCTTCGGTCACAGTATTTTTATGAAAGGCCACTTATATGATAATCTGGGGCAAGGAGACCACCTAGTAGGAAGTCAATGTCATTTCCTATTTCATCATTCTTTCAACGGTTTCTCTGATAAATAAATAAATAAAGAATCAATCTCTTCTTTATAGCTAGAGTCTATATACTTTTAATGGCCTGAATATCCATTATATGTGACGAGTACATTACTAGAGAACATTCCAGCTGAGAGGATGCTGTATCAGAATTTAGTCAGTTTATGGGCATGCATCTTTAAGCTATGGGAATGCAAATGCAGACCAGCAACAAACTTACGAAGCATAGGTACTGGTTAACCCTAGAAACATACTAGTTACATACCATTGTTTTGAGACAATTGTAAGAATGGCATTTAAGTTATATAATGTAAGAACTGCCATATTGAAATATTGCTCAATTTTTTCTGTTTCTACATCTGTTCTGACTCATGAACCCATTCCAATGCTGCAGTCTTGCCATATTGCATCTTATTATATCATGTGCCAAGAGCGATAACATAAAACCTTTGTTTTTCCTACATGCTCCATTTAGTCTCTAAAAGCAGGACTCAGCTCAATGGAGTGTGTATATATACCAGCACTACACCAGTCCCATTCTGAAACTGCAACAGCTCTTGCTCATAAATTTCTAGACCACAGCAATGTACAAGTGAGGCATATAGGTGAGAACTATGAGAAGTTTAGTATCTAGTAAATTTAACAGTCACTTTGTGTAGCATTTGCAGTAAACCTCTTCTAGTTGATTATATATTAAAGCTACATGTTCTAAAGAGATTAACCTTGTCTTGGCAACAGCTGAAAGAATAGGATATAAAGTGTGCAGAAGTTTTTATTGCATTTCAGTAAGCTGATTCATTTCTTACTAGTTCTGGGCCAGTGTGTGTGGGGGAGGAGGGAAAGGGGAGGATGCACTTAGTTCTAAGAATATAAAATAAAAAAAGTCAAACTATAAACATGGTATTTGAGTATAAATATAGACTCATATTTTCAACGACACTCTTACAGTAATTAGCACATTTTGAAAGTATATTATTTGCCTCCAGAAGGGGAAAATATGGCTTTACTGGAGCTGCATGTAAACAGTCTCAAGTGCAAGTTGACATGATTTTTCCAAATAAAAAATTCTAGAATAGACTAATACCCAACAGTGCTTGACACAGAAAAGCTACTGTTGATGCATACATAATGTGCTTTCTAGAAAGCTAGGAAAGTCAGTGAATAGTAAGCTAAGATAGGATCTACACTGCCTAAATTTAGAAAATTAAAGTGTAGTGGGCTAGACTCTTCTGAAATGGTCATTTCAGAGGAGCAGACACTTAGAAGGGGTGATTAATCACTTCCCAATGTACATGCCTCTTTTTCAGGTAACTTAAGTTCAGTGAAATATATACCACTCCAAATGACCACCATATCTATTTTCCACGCATTGCTAACATCTTCTGTTAAATCAGCTTTAATTTTCTCCTTATACAAATTCAGCTTTTCAGCACTTTGTATACAAAACTTATAAAACCAATCTGTTTCAACCGTCTTTCCTCCCATGCCCCAAATAACACACTACCAGTGGAAGTTTAATATAGTGATCTGAATGTGCTAGCAGGAAGGAACTTGCAAAATGGGAATCAGGACATCTGGCATTCCTAAATGAGTAGAATTAAAGGAAACAGTCATGCTTCATGGTACCTGTGGTTGACGTAACATGTGGCTGTCGGGTAGAAGAATGGAATGTATTTGATAAATTATTTATTTTTAAATTTTCTTAGCCCTCGGTCCCATCCACAGTTTTGAATTATTGTACTTGTTTATTTTCTTTTGCTTTTAAAATAGTAAGCACTAGTTGCCATAGCATATAATATTCTGCATACTTCCCATTTGTGGTTTCTCAAGCACTGAAGGGTGCTTTCAGTAATGTATGTCTGCTAAACTTACTGTCGTTAATAGTAGTAGTCGTCCATTTTCAGTGGGCACTTACATGTTGTTCAGGCTTCTTGTGAATGAGGTCAGTAACTCATCTAACAACTCTGACAAAGAAAATCCACTTTTAGGTTCCCCCATCTCTACTTTTGCCCTTTCTTTGTTTGGCTTTGTAGATGCAAGAAGGGCTGGAAGAATCACAAATAGAAGCAGAAAAAAATCGAGAGTAAAAAGGAAATGCTTCCGTTCTTCAAATATCATCAGGTTTGAGACAAAAAATTAAAATGAGGCACAGCCTAATCAGGGCCTGTCATTTAAACTTTTCACCGTTACAGAGACAGTTGCTAATTTCTTAACCACATGTGCTCAATGTAATTCAAGCATTATTCAGCATTATTATATTTACATCCTGTAACAAAATGTAATCCTAGCAACCTTGTAAATAAAAACTCCCTGCCCTTTCCTAAATCCTGTATTATAGGAGTCAGCATTTATTTATTTCATCAGAAAGCTGTAAAGGGGAGAAGCTGTGTGAGTCCCCTTTCTAGAAAAAAAACCCCACCCTTGGATGTTCCCATAAATTTGCCTCCTAAGTAAACTTCCAGGGTGAGTTTTCTGTGAGCACATTAGTTCCCTTACAGCCTTACCAGTCAAAAACATGAGTTGATATTGATGAAGACATTGCAAAGAATAAAACAACTGAGGTCTAAAATCACAAAATAATTAAACTCTGTGTTGGGTGACAATAAATCACTAAACCTATACAAGAAAAAATGATGAGAGGAATCCTATTAAAACGAAAGTGTAATAATCCCATTAAAATGAAAGTGTAAGGGAAAGAGAGAAAGATTCCTCAAAGGAAGAAGACAGCAATTTCTTCAAGAAAGCAGGTCATGTTGGAAGCCCCCTTCTTTCAAAAAGCTTTCACATATACTTTTCTAAATTATGAAACTTTTTTGCACTCGAGGACTATGCATTCTTGTTTACATTTATCAATGCTACTCAAATGGTAAAGCAGTATATATTTCTTTATTTTCATTTACTCAATAATGAGTCAATTTTTTATAAATGTAAGAGTGGGATACTATTAAAAAGAATAAAACTTCAACACGTCATTCAGTGAAAAATAAAATATGTAAAGTTAAAGTAACTTCAGTAATTTATGTACTACATGCTGTGTGACAGGCTACATATATTTTTTAATCTTTAACAAATGTAAAAACCCCTACCTGTCCAGACTCAGCAATTCATTGCCTCAATTGATCTTGACCACAAGGGTCAAAAATTCAGTGTTTATTGTCAAAGCAGGCACCGTGGAGTGTGAGAAAGATAGCAGGGGAGTTGCAGAAAAGGAGTTGGAAAGACAGCACAAACAGAAATCTGTTAAAAATAGTTGAGATGAAGCCTTCCTGTTCTTGAAGATGATGTACTGTACTTTCTGTTATATAATACAAAGGAAAGTGATTACAGCAAATTGGCTGTAAAAACCCAGACCGGTAACATTTTGTTCTTGGTTTGTTGTGGGATAAAATGTATCGTGGGTACCAGGGAGTTGAAAGGAAGTACATTGGGGGAGATCTGCAGGAAGGAGTGGTTGAGAGATGAGGTTCTGACCCGCTAAAGAAAATTAAAAATGAGAAAACCTAAAAAAAGAAATGTGAAGAAAAGAGCAAGATGCACAACAGGAGAACTAAAGATGTTGCAAAACCAGTTAAGCTTCTTTCAGAAGAAAAGAACGAGAAACAGTGACAGATTGGGATGATTATTCAAATCCACCTCTTTTCTCACATTTTGATTCTTCACATTACTAAGGGTGTTTCTTCTCCTCTTTTGGTAGAAATTGTAGGAAATAAAGTGTATGCTCCATTTTTAGGGTCTCTATATTTGGCACCACACAGGAAACATGAAATGTCAATAGACTCCTTTGTTATACTGAAGTTGCTGAAAGAAAGAAATTTTGAAAGCAACTGATGAGACAGAAAATTAATTATCATCTTCCCTTGAACTGAGAGGAAAAAATGAGATGTATATTGGCTCTCATTTTAGAGGAGAGAGCAACCTTAACTGAAAAGTTGTGTTAAAGCTTTAAAGAATAATAATGCCATAAAAGTTACCGAGTCTACATCTTCACAGTGTCACACATAGTCCCCTAAAATGCTGGCCTATCTGCATGAAAAAAAAACAAGACAAGCTGGGTAACAATCATAGAATCAGGGAATGGTTTGGGTTGGAAGGGACCTTAGAGATCATCTATTTCCAACCCCTCTGCCATGGGCAGGGAAACCTTCCACTAGACCAGGTTGCTCAAAGCCCCATCCAGCCTGCTCTTGAACATCTTGTGCATCACAATGGTGTAAAAAAAAAAAATAAAATTCATGAGTTTCTGGGTTTAAATTCTCTGTTCAAGTCCTTCACAATCTGCTGAAAAAATGACTGTGAAATAGTAACTAATTTTTTTGTTGTCCTTTGACTTAAAGTCTTCAGCTTTGCGGAAAAGGACATGGGGGTCTTGGTAAACCCAAGCTGAACATGAGCCAGAAAATTGTCCTTGCTGCAAAGAGAGCTAATGGTATCCTGGGCTGTATTAGACAAAGTACTGCCAGCAGGTCAAGGGAGGTGATCTTTCCCCTCTTCTCAGCACTGGAAAGAATGGAGAGAGCCCAGTGAAGGGCCTCTGAGGTGATAAAGGGGCTGGACCATTTCTTCTACAAGAAAAGGCTGAGAGAGCTCGGACTGTTCAGCCTGGAGAAAAGAAAGCCCAGGAGTGATCATGTTAATGTATATAAATACCTGAAGGGAAGGTGCAAAGAGGACAAACACGGACTCTTTTCAGTGGTGCCCCGTGAAAGGACCAGAGGCAATGGGCACAAACTAAAGCACAGAAGAAGTTCCCTCTGAACATCGAAAACATTTTTTCACTGAGGGAGTGACTGAGCACTGGCACAGGTTGCCCAGAGAGGCTGTGGAGCCTCCATCCTTAGAGGTATCCAAAAACTACCTGAACATGGTCCTGGGAAACTGGCCCTAGGTGGTTCTTCTTGACCAAGGGCGTTGCACCAGATGACCTCCAGAGCTCCCTTCCAACCTCAGCCATTTTGTGATTCTGTGATTCTTTAGTTAGTTGATAAGATATGATTGTCTTTAATGTTTTGGTTCAGCAGCAAGTTTCTTTTCAAGGTGCTTGATAAAATTACTTTTTTTTTCTAATCCTTTTCAAAGAACTTCTTCCTTCTTTCCTTGAGTGTCACAATAATACTTTCTTCCTTTTAATTGTCACAACTCCATTTGTATGGTCCCTGGTACTCATTATATTACACTGACAGGATTATGACAATGAATTTATACTCCTATGAATTCAAAATCAATTTCTAAATTAAAAAAATGTTTAAATGTTACAATGGACAAAATTTAAAAACTACTTGATTCATAAAGAAGAAAAAATGTTTCATATTCATCAACATGTTTCAAATCAAGAATTTGTAGCTCAAATCAATGTTATGCCCTGTAGCAGAATGAACCAATGGTTAGCTCCCTTATAACCCTTTAACTGAAAAGTGAATGCAATGAAATATTACAGAAATTCAAAGCAACAGAAGCACATGACTGAAATAATATGCATGTTGAGCCAAAATTACAAGAACATTTTTCCTTAATTAATTTTCTTACCAGTTTTGCAGAAATACAGAATTTGTCTTTTTATCTGCTGAAAAATTCAAGCTTAAGTCCCTGGTTTTCCTCTGGAAAAGCAAAAGACAGACTTTTCAGACTACAAAATTAATCAGTTTATCATCGAGAGAAAAAGACACTTATTCAAATTAAAAATTCATAACATATAGCTAAGGCCCTGTTTAATTTGAAGAGACAAAGAGAGAACAGAAGTAAAATTGTTGCAATATGGAAACAGAGGAAACATATATATTTTATTAATAGCTTCTTCAAACAACTATCTATTTTAAGAGAAAGTTTGTCCAGCAAGGGACATAAGCTTCTTGTCTTAATAGTTCAAAGTTATTTAACCATATAATAGGAGAAACTGTTAGTAACATGATTACTTTCTTAGGAAATAGATAATAAAAAGTCTATTAAAGGTTGATGGAATTATATTTATCATAATGAAATCAGATTATTTATATCAATTTATTCTTCAAATATACAGGAATCTTTTTTTTCCTTTGCACTGCAATCTGTCATCAACCCCCTACAGTAAGCATCTGCAGTTTCTTTGACTGGCTAGCATAAATAAGAACAGTTAATACAGATTTTAAGAGTTGACTCTTTTTAATAAATGATATGGAGTTAGGAAGAAGTGACCCTATTCCTATTGTCTCAAGCTTTTATATTTTTAGGGGTTTTTCCCATCTTTCTGTGGCCTTTATAGTTTTTGCTTTTGTCTGAATTTAGGCATTAAAAAAAAAACAACAACAAAAAACCCCAGACATTTATTTTCTGTTTTTTCTTCCTTTAAGCATATGTAATGGAGCTTTAATAATAAAGAAATTGAATGAGCTTACCTCATATAACCATAGAAATGTTGGTTGGGAGAGACCTCTGGGAGTCCTCTAGTTTCACTGCCCTGTCAAAGCTGCACTTTCAAACACTGCACCAGCTCCTTGTGTTTTTCTCCATCTGAGACCTGGAAAGAGGGAGAATTCATAAGGTCTCTTGCTGGCTTGTTCCAGTCATACACTACCCTCCTAGTGAAAAAGTTCTTCCTAAAGTGCAGTTTGAAAGTGCAGGTGACTGCTGTGCTTACTTACACCACTTGCTATTATTTGGGAAGAGTCTCTCATTTATGTAACTGTGGCTCACGTAGGTTGCTGTGACTGTCTCCTGAGCTCTGTATCAGAATAAATGAACTCTCAGTTTCTCCTCTTAGTTCGGTCTTACTATCTTGCTAACTCTTCCCTGAACTCTGGTTTCTAGACAACCTTCTTGAATTTGGATGGGCCAGTACTCAACATAGCATGTGTTACTCAGCTAAGCTTAATCTTGACTTTTAACATTTAGGCTGACCTGAAGGAGAATATTTTATTTACAGACAGGTAACGTAGTTTTAACAAAATATATAACAGATATAAAAGTCCTTCATGAAATGAACATTTTTCAATTGCTTTGCACAGTAATATTTCAAAGACGCCAGATACTTTTTAATGTGACTGATTCAGGCAGACAAATTCAAAAATTGTGGGACCTGTGATGTGGTGTCCCTAAGTACTGATAAGTGACTCAATTTAGAAGTGCATTTTCATACACATTTTAGCTAAAGTGCATTTGAATTTTCATACAGGATAATTAAACATTACATGTCAGAATCTTAGAAGAAAGGTGTTATTTTTAGTCTTTCTAGAACTATTTCACAGTGTATGTCATCTTAACCATGTACTTTTATATTCTAGGTAAACATTAGCCTTCTTTTCATCCTTATTTTGAGCTAGTGTATTGCTTGTGTGACCATGAGAGAGAGTGCTTGCTTTGATTTCTCATGAGACTGATTTCTAGCAGTGTTGCTAGAATCCGTGGCTGTTTCTAAGTTCACTCATAGACTGCTGAGATAATATTGCCTTATCATGAACATATGCCACCAAAATTATATTAAAAAGTGAGATGGAGAAATAAAGAGACCAGAATACATGTGGATTTTTTTTTCAAGATCCATGCATGAAATCCCTGCTGCTCTAGCAATATTCTTACTTTGACATTTCTCTACTGAGTAAAACATAATAATCCAACACATGCTACAGAGGGTCAAAGAGCAGTGTTTTTACTGAAATGAACCAGTTAATTCAGAACATGAAGGAACAGCGTAAGGAATTTGCACAAGCAAATATTTTCAGAATCCCATTTGCCCCAGCTACATTTTACTGATCCAAGAGACACCATGCAAGCATGATATGGTTGTATATTAGGCATCATGCCCACTTTTATCCACATTACCAAACCAGAATTTGTGTGCTGAGCCTTAAGCAGTGAGTCATTGCTGCCTTGAACTTAACTGATTTTGTAGGTCCTGAGTTTACCTTAAAGGCCAAGGCAGGCAGTGTGAATTTGGTCTAGCTGACCTCCGTTGATTTGAAGCACTTGGGTGGGGGGTTTCAGTGACTGTTTAGTCTTGACTAGTACAAGAGAACTTGGGGAATATAAACACGTTTAGGAAAATTTGCTATCCGAAGAAATATTGAGGAGAACTTCTAATAGAAAGTTTCACCAAAACAATTAGTACATCCATTTTTTCCTAGAAGACCTAAGGGCCTTTTTAACAAGAAAATAATTGTTATCTCTTGAAAACTGAGCTTAGGCAGGCCTGGAGCAAAGGAAGCAAGTAATATTTTTGTGACAATCCATCCTGCAGTATGATTTTGCTGTCGCCAGTGGTGGTATTACCTGTCTTTAATGAGTGATGTTACTTTGCAGGAATGTTATCTTTAAAATATTACTGGAGTTATTCAGGTATTAGGCCAAAACCTCTTGTTCTCTCTCCTTACAAGACGCGGAGGGAGAGAAGAACTTTGTATTATACGCAAGAAACATCAAGAAGAAATAGTTTCAGTGACCACCTGCTAAATGCATTATGAACAGTAAATATTAATAAAATATAAATTATGTATTCAGAGTAAATCACAAAAGCCTATCCCAAGTGGTAGGCTGGAAGTCAATCTATTTTGGTTTTCTATCTTCTGGAAGAAGAGGGTATTGTTAGCAAACACACAATGAGCATTTACTGCAAATCTCTGGTGCTCCTTGAAAGCTCTTAAAAGGGTAGTTATTAGTCATCAGCTTTATCTTTAAAGCCATCTTCAGCATCTACTTTGGAGATGCTCTTTCCCCTTCTGTGTTCTCTGAAGTAGCCAGGCAGAGCGCACGATCCTGCTCCTTACTGGTGAAGACTTCTCCTGGCTTCAGAAGTAAGTTCAGTCTGTATCCAGCCAGCAGCATCTTTTATATAAATTTGTAAATACTAAATAAATAAATAAAAAGTGAAGCTATTGGATTTTTTTGTCTAAAAAAATTGTTATTTGTTTTAATTTACAGGACTCTTCATCTGCCGATTCTGTATCTGTCAGCAGACATTCTCCTGTAAGCCACAGAGTCGCATGCTGTCACTAGAGAGTCGCTGGACATTAAGGCTGCTTGAGCAGTTTGAAAGAAAAAGCATGAGGCGACAGCTGTTCTTTGCAAAGTTCAGTAAAGCAGAGGCAGCCTTGAAGCAGAAACCTCTGCTTGATCTCAAGTTATTTTCCCTCTTCAGCATCCACCCAGTTTATCTCAAGCAGAGATGTATGTTACTTCCAATTGTTTGAGACAAGCAGGTATTATACGTAGATGCTTAGAGGATGTGCACAAAGAAGAACATGCCCTGTCTGCCATAATGGACTTGAACCGATGAGAAAAGGACATAAAAGTTCAAATTGCATAGCAGAAGAAAAGCCAGTTCTGGATCCTGCAGCAAGTATGTGACTCTCTTCCATGTTATACTCACATCTTCTTATCAAAATTTATCTCTGCAAGGAAGTGCTAAAAGAGTATTGGTGAGAATGAAGATCTCGGATGAAAATCTCAGGTCAGTGAAGAAACAGTCAAACCCAATGAATAACCTTTCAAGTTAACTTCGTATTTTTACCTATGAATTTTGGGGGCCAGTGATTTTAGCTAGCTTGGAAAAAAAGTTGAAAACACAGGCAATTTTTATATCAGAGCATCTTGCATGTTCCAAGGGGAGTTATCTTCTCTGTTGGCCAATCCTATGAGGACTGCTGCAAGAACGGTTCATAGCCGACTCCTTTAAAAAAAGGAAGTAGTAAGGAACTCATGATTATGATCCATGTAATTTTGCACATTTTATTCTGATTCTTCTTTTGTAATGTATTTCAAAAAGCAAAATAAAAGTTTTCTTTTTATTATGACTTCTTTGAGTTTTTTTTTCTATTGAAAAACCACATAATTAGATAAAATACAATTTCCCATTCTTTCAGTACCTCAAAGTTTTCACTTAGCTGCTCTTTTTTCATGTTCCTCTTTCCACCTCTCTTAAGTTATCCCAACAGGAAAATATCTGTGTTCAAACCACAATAAATATCAAATAGTATATAAAAGTTAACAATCACAAGCTAAACCATAATGAATCTATTGAGAAGGTATGTATATTGGGGAGGTAATTATATAGGCAGTATGTATGTAAATATACATATACACACAAAGAGAGAGAAAGAGAAAGAAAGAGAAAGAGAAAGAGAAAGAGAAAGAGAAAGAGAAAGAGAAAGAGAAAGAGAAGGAGAAAGAGAAAGAGAAAGAGAAATTTTGTATGTTGACTTGTTGAAAGGCAGAGATAATCAGGAAGAAAAATTCAGAAGGATCTTTCAGTATCATGGTTAAACTCTTATGTTCAAACCTCTAGCTTAGTGATAAGGCCTTGTACACAAAAATGTTATATAACAGAAGTTTACTTCCAAGCTGCTTACTAGAATCTGAACCATAATTGTGCTATTTAGTTTAGTCGATCTCATTTGTATTGTATGACAGGATGGTTACACAGAGAAAACAGATAAATTTTTTTGTGCACTGAGGTGGGATTTTTATTTTTGTTTGTTCTGTTTGTACTAGTGTTAGAGGTCTACTTTTAATGACAATTAAAAGAAAAAGTAAACAACATAGCCTTACTCCTTTTAAAAGGAACAAATACCTTTGGAGTCCATCTCATATGGTAATGTAAAATACTAGCGATGAGAAAAACCTCATACATTGGCTATGTCAACTGCCCTAGTATCCATAAAATTTGAGGTGCTTAATGGAATGCTGTCCCTCTAACAAAAAAAAAATATGCTGTGACCTTCTTCTTTTTCTACAAACCCCCTTCCTTATGTGTTGTTTTTGTCCAAGCTTTTTGAAAGTTAACAAGCAGTGAGCTACAGATTTATTCTGAGGGATTACAAATCTGGGGAAATATTGGCTCTGCACACACACGATCATACTACCAAAACAGGAAAAAAAAAAGTAAAACCTCATGGGTTTAAGTTTATTATTTAATTTGGGGAAGAGAAAGCACTTGATGTGGAAATTTCAGAATAAAAGACAAACTAATCGTTTAGCTTCAAAAATGCTCGGAGAATATTTAAAGTGGTTAGAAGGGGAGGAAGGTCCTCTTAATGGAGCTTACTTCAGAGATAATACCTATTTACTGAGAGTCACAATTATTGCATCTGCGAACATAGCAACTGTACTTCAAAATTCATGAATCAATAAAGGGATTCCGAGACTGACAGGCTGCTCCTAGAGGGATGCAGTTCTGCAATGAGGCAGAGCATTGCTTCTGTGCTGGTAAGGCTCCAAGTGTGGAGAAACCAGCAGCTTACAACAGTATTTTGTTTTTCCACTGATGAGAAATGGAAAAAGGCAATAGACAGGATAGCAAAGTATATCACACTGGTACTGTGGAAGAAATAAAGCAGAGATGAAAAAAGGGGAGGAGCGTGCAACAAAACAACCAGAGCAAAGATGTGAGCTTTTGAAAGACACATCAATAGCAACAAATAGTCTCAGAGGTATCAAAAAAATGAAATATCAGGAAAGCCCAGGGTCAATGTTCTTTCCTATCTGTTGCTAAACCATTAAATTATATCTGTATTTAATCAAACAATGTTTGGAACTAAAGAAAAAAGCCTCCAAACTTTTGGATTGAGCTTACATTTGATCGATAGCTAAAAGTTTGGGTGAAATTTTTAACCTAGCTGCTTTATTTCTGTCCCTCCCACATGTAGGACCTGATTGCAGACTCTGAAGGGTAGAAAATGTGATGTGAATTAATTTTAAAGGAGACTAAGCCAGCTGCAGTGTCCTAGAAAACTGTCAGCCACGCTAAGAGGTAGAACTTCCTTTACTTCAACTGTGTGGTCTCGTAAATACGCTTTGCCTGTTCCTGGTTCATTTGGGAATTACAGTTGACTGAGTGCTCTCTCAGCTAAAGAGAGAGAGACTTCATTCAGAATAAATTTTGGCTTCATGTTTTATTTGTGATCCATAGCTTATTACTGCATTATTTAAAGGGATGAAAACACTGACATACTGCATGTGGAAAGTGATCTTGTTTCCTGAGTTTTGAAGAAAGGGTTGGTTCTTTGTTTTAGAGGCGATAAATTTATTCTTAACTCCAAGTTCAAGTCAACTTATTTATTAATAAGTTGACTTATATTATATTATATTTATTCTTAACTCCAAGTTCAATGGTCTCTCCGGGGAGACCTTATAACAGCCTATCAATACCTGAAGGGAGCCTACAGAAGAGCTGAAGAGGGACTCTTTGTCAGGAAGAGTGGTGACAGGACAAGGGGCAATGGTTTTAAATTGGAAGAGAAGAGATTTAGATTAGATATAAGGAAGAAATTCTTTACAGTGAGGGTGGTGAGGCACTGGAACAGGTTGCCCAGGGAAGTTGTGGATGCCCCATCCCTGGAAGTGTTCAAGGCCAGGCTGGATGGGGCTTTGAGCAACCTGCTCTAGTGAGAGGTGTCCCTGCCCATGGCAGGGGGGCTGGAACTAGATGATCTTTAAGGTCCTTTCCAACTCTAGCCATTCTATGATTCTATGATTCTGTGATTCAAGTGTATCTTGACTTGTGTAAGGCCTTTGCCATGGTCCCACACAACATCCTTGTTACTAAATTGGAGAGATATGGATTTGATGGATGGACCATTCAATAGATAAGATATTGTCTGGATGTCCACGTCTGCCAAATTGCAGTCAATGTCTCAATGTTCAAATGGAGATCAATAACAACCAATATCCCTCAGGGGTCCATACTGGAACCAGAACTGTTCAGTATCTTGCTTAATGACACAGTGGGACTCAGTGCACCCACAGCAAGTTTGTGGTTGACACCAAGCTGAGTGGTACAGTTGATACACTTTAAGGAAAGGATGTCCCTTAGAGGGACCTTGACAGGCTTGAGGCATGGGCTCATGTGAGCCTCATGAAGTTCAACAAGGCCAAGTGCCAAGTGTAAGGTCCTGCAACTGGGTTGGGGAAATCCCCAGTATCAATACAGACTGTGGGAATAAATGGATTGAGAGCAGCCCTTCAGAGAAGGACTTGGGGATATTGGTGGATTAAAAATTTGGTATGAGCTGACAATGTGTGCTTGAATGCTTAATCTTGAAGATTAAGATTGGACATAAGGAGGAATTTTTTTACAATGAGGGTGGTGAGACACTGGAACAGGTTGCCCAGAGAAATTGTGGATGCCCCATCCACGAAGTGTTCGAGGCCAGGCTGGAAGGAACTTTGAGCAACCTCACTGAGTGGAAGATGTCTGTGCTTTCAGCAGACAGGTTGCTCTAGATGATATTTAAAGGTCCCTTCCAACTCAAACCATTCTATGATTCCATGATTTTATATATTTTAAAAATGGACACCATATATACACATTGTACAGACAGGTTTTAAGGTTTTTCTAGTTTTGCCTTTCCTCACCCAGCAAAATGTGCAGGATTCAGTCCTCAATTTCTACTTCCACATTTTGCTTCTTTTTTATATTATGGTGCTTGTGAGCCTTATGACATCTGGAAATACTTCATATTTCATTTATCAGTAAATTTGCTAATATGTCCTGTTGAAAAATGCTAAGGACTTCCTATCCACTTTCATAAATTAACTGCATTCTGTAGGCAAGTCATTCATAACCCGTATCAGAAATTTATCTTGAATGGAGAGGAAGACAAATATTTGGTGCACTTGAAGTCTGATTAAAACCGGCTAGTTTAGGGAACACAAGAAAAGCCCTATTCTCCTCCCATTGACAATTTTTGCTTGCAAAAAAACAAAAAAGCCAGAAAATATGTTTTAAACAAATTAGTTGTTTTATCTCTTAGCCAAAACAACAAGAAAAATGTTTATTTTTATTTGTACACTGCCTTGTTGTTTTTCTGTGACTCTTACCACCTACAACATTCATGTATCTTGGTATGCAGAAATTGTTAGAAATTATATTGCTAAAACACAAAGATCCCAAGTATGAGAACAATCTCCTAGCTGCCTAGAAATTCTTGCAGCACTTTCATAAACAGTGACACTGAATTACTTTGAAGTCAGTGGATCCACAGAAAAGCTGGGATTTGGTGCTGTTTCATGTATTCCATGGAAAGTAAAAAAGAAAAACATCCAAAACTTTACACAGAGGAATTCGCAATGGAGTGATGGAGACGTAGAGTTCCTCAGCCTCTCTGAAAGTAGTGGGTCAGTTCAAAAAATCATACTGAATTTCCTTGTGAATTTTCATATTCCAGTGTGGGTTCATTCTTGTTTGCACAACAATAGTCCTACTGCTGTGAATGTTATTTCAGTAGGTCATACACCACACTAGAAAAAAAGAGTATTGCAAGGAAATATTGCAGTGAATGTTACATTGAGGGGAGTTGTGGGGTTTTGGTTGTTTATTTGAAAAAATAGATTTGCCTGGCCAGATATAGATATTGACAAATTCTTAAGGGAAATAGGATGTTAAAGACGGAATGTGTAATAATGTTTGAACCACAGGAAAGTACACATTTGTTCACTGTATCTCTGTTTCCCCCCACCTTCTGCAAATTTAGTTATTCATGTTTCAGAGCAGAAAGAAATAGTGAATTTATGGATAAGCACATATGATTTTCTTAAAACAAGTAGTCTATTTTAACTCAATTAAACTGTTCTTTAAAAGGTGAAGAGAAATTGCCCCAAAGATGTGTGTGTTTGGGAATAGTCATATGAAGACAACGGTACTTGTTACATACCAATGGCTCTTATAGGATCATTAGTCTTGAAAAAACTGCTAAAGATAAAACCAATGTTTGCTTCAAAACTGCTTTTTCTTGTCACTAATTTTCCTTTTAGTCTTCCCTTATTTTCTATAAAAAATATTCTACTGGGCTAAATGAGACTTTTGGCTCTTTTGAGTGTTAAAGGTTAAGCTGTTAAATTAGATACATTTGTTTATTTGTGATGATAACCTGGAGATGGGAAAAATGAAAAAAACTTTACCCTGATATGATACACACACTTTTGAAATGACATTTGTCTTTATCACATAGTAAATTTTAAAATATTTTTGCTGAATTATAGAAGAATAACAGCTTTTTTTAATGGAGTGTTTTCTTTACCTTGATTGACATGTTCTAGGAATGGAAAGTCCTTCTTAGTCTCAGCAAGTTTCAGTAGAAACAGATAAGTTAAACAGACAATTAACACTCATGCCTGTGTCTGGGTATCTTTCTTTCAGCAATAATATCACTATGTTTATGAATGAGGACCTGATTAAAATCATGAGGAGGAAAAAAAAGTAGTATAAAGTCCATGGAGAAATTTAGGGTGATCTTGAGTCACATACGATTTCTACAAAATTGTTTACTAATTGCAAAATTCCAATTAATTTTCCTGTAAACATCTTTATATATATATATATACACAACAGCTGTCTAAATCATAATTGAAGATAGGATTTTTATTTTCAATATTTTCTTGGTGATTTCTGAGGAGTAGCATTAGGCAAAATCATAACTCAGGAATTCAGAAAAAGACAGTGTTTCAGGCCTCAAGCTGTTAAGTGTGTATGTTTGCATTTAATTGCCTGCATGTGGAGATCTGTTACACTGCAAATCCTGTTTAAGTGTAGAAAGCTAATCACAGTCATGTATGTGTGAAGGAATTAGATCTTGTTTCCCACTGAGGTTAAATTCTACACTTTTCTCTGCTAACTCAGGTTTTATTAGCTTTGAAATATTTTAGATGAAGCTTTGCCTCAGGCATGTGGTAAGCAAGGTGATTTACCTTCCTTTATTTGTCATTGAAGCAGTGGAGGGAAATAACACATGATCTAAAGCTATCTTGCTGCTTAATAGCTTGGCAAAATTATGCAATATGTAAACTAGTTGAAAGTAGCCAGGTTTTTCCAGGCAGCTGCAAGATATATATTTATTTACTTTTTCTTGGCTCCATTCAGGAATTTAAATATCTGAAAGGTCTTTACCCTGTGCCTGTTTCCAAGGTCAGAAATGACCAGTTTCAAGTAAACTATTTCCCTGGGACAACTGCAGCATCTCTGTTCGCAGCACCAGTGCCCAGATCCGCTCTGCTCAGAACTTCTTTGGTTTTGAGAAACCTGTCGCTTGCATTCTTTTCTGACTCCTTCATCCAGGGTTTGGCTTTTAAAACAGAAATGAAGTAACCTGCACCCAGTGATCATTTCTCAAACTCGAACTGATTTTCCTTGGATATGAATTCTGCCTATTAGAAAACAAACTCCTCTTCTGTTTCCTGACACCTGATAATGATTTTCCTTTTTAATGTGATTACATGACAGGGCATCTGATGTTTCTGTTTGAATCCAGGTAAGCTAGACTCACCTGGTTAGGTGAAGTTCATGATCATATAGTTTCAGCCTAGATACTGGGAAGGTTTCTGGATCCTCTAATATTTTCAAAGTTAATAAAGAAGCTGAGAGTTAGGGTATCTCCACCCTATGAGATAAAATGTAGAATATTTCACTATAAGAATCAAGGTTTAATGGGAGCTGTTGGATTGTTTCCATGACTTTCCTGTACAATGGCCTCTGCTCTTATTTCCTTCTGATATCTCGGGCAAAGCACACTTGAAGTGGCAGCAAAATGATTCTTTAATAATTTGGAAACAGACTCTATTCACATCGGAGAATGTCCTTTGACTTTTTAAGGCCTGAAATGCTTTATCTCTTTTTTGTTGAAAAAGCTGTCTGTCCCTCAGGATTGTTTAAGGGAAGTGTACTTACTCAGCTGCACTGATGAAGGCAGGGCATGTTGCACAGGAGATGCAGAAGCCTCTGGATATAATTGTATGCTCAAATATTTCAAGAAAAGAGTGCCATACCTCTATGCTACTGTTTAGCAACTCGTGAGGAAATGCTTCAGCAGATAAAGAAGGCTGCATTTTCTCAGTGGTCAACAAAGTCCCACAAACTGGAATTGATGAAAGGCTCCGTTAATTTCTGTAGTGTCAAAATGAGGGAGAATGAAGCAAGATTAAAAACCCAGGGGAAAGTAACAATCTGAGAAAGCCATGAATACCTTAAGTTTTTTCAGCAATGCTGGGAGGATGGATGAGGAGAGGAGAAAGCAGGCTTTGCACAGTGTGTGCTTGACAGAAAGAAAGCAAATTGTCTTCAGGAGGAACAGTGCAATTTCTGAACAATGCAAAGAATGTTGTGTGGTTAAACTGAATTGGGAGGTGAATAGCTGCCTCCCAGCCATACTGCAGCTCCTAACAATTATTTCATTTCTAACCTCATATTTCCCATAAATCTTTCCACTGTCTTATTCATATAAATATCAAATCAATTACTCACAGTACGTAAAATTAACTTCAGCATGGAATCAACCTTGTTAATTTTAGTTTCTTATGCTTATGATTTTGACTCATAAATAATATTAAGTGTTCAAATTATAATGTACTGAATATTTCATATGTTGGAGTAGCCTCCGAGTCTGTCCTGGTGACATTTTAATCAATAATTTATCATAATTCATTAGCAGAATAGCCAAGAGGTTACTAGCAGCCCTCTAAAATTTTATAAAGTCCCTGTCAGTTTGTGGGAGCATGGATATCATATGAGCTTTCTTTTAAGAAAACCTGGAAGGGCAAGTACTTAAGCTGATCAGAATACTTTCTCTGGAAAATTATATTTTACTGAAAAAAATAATGGTTTTGTAAGATCATTCAGGCTGGAAGGGACCCTAGGAGGTCCTTCACACAGCTCTGCTCCAAACAGGGCCAGCTGTGAAGCTGGACGAGATTGCTCAGGTCTTTGCCCAGCCAGGTCTTGAAACCTGCAAAGGATGGAACGTACCCAGCCTCCCTGGCCAGCCCATCCCCCTGCCTGTCCCCTGGACAGTCCTCAAAGTGAGAGGTGTCAATACCCAGCCTGAACCCCTCTTGTTTCAGCTCAGGCCTGCAGTAACTTGTTTTCCTGACACACCCAGCTGTGAAGGGCCCTGCTGCCCTTCTCCATCCCTCCCTGTAGGCACTGGAGTGGCTGTGAGGTGCCCCTGAAGCCATCTCTGTCCCAGGATAGACAAGCACCACTGCCCCAGCTTCTTCTAATGGCGACATCCTCCAGCCCACAGGATTGTGGGGGTGAACTCACTGCAGGTTATCAGCATCTTTCTTGCGTTTCGAGGCACCAAACTGGCCATGGTATCCACTGCTTTGTCCACAAATGCAGGCATTTTAGTGCTTAAGGCAATCAGGTAGGTTAGGCATGATTTATCCTTGGCAAATCCATCCAGAGCTTTCCCAGTCATCTTCTCCTTCCTGTGTCCAATCAGTAGCTCTGTCAAACCTGAAGAAGGTATGAGAGTAGAGAAAGGAAAATCTAACTTTAATTAGATGGTTAAATTCTGACTTAGAGAAGTGAGAAGTAGTTGAAAGCTTCATTCTGCTGTGAATCAGGCAGCCTATGGATTTGAACTAGCAACTTTTACAAACCCACCCCGAATGCTGAGGGGGGACATTTTTTTCCCTCAGTGCTCTGTTTTGTGAAAAACAGTAGCGTGCAAACCGCTGTTTTAACTGAAATGCTCAGATTGCATCTGTTTCACTAAGAAACAAAGATAATTCTGAATACCTCAGAAGTTGCCCAGGAAAACAATTTCTGTCCTTGTTTCAGCTCTTGTGAACACTAAATGGGTTTGATATCATGATATTTAGTAGAGAAAACTACGACAGAAGGTGACAGTTTACACAGTAGCATTTACTTAAAAGAAGCCCGCAACAAGTATCGATTATTGGAAGTAAGTGTTTTTCTGTACACAAGCTTCAAACAGGCTCCTGCTGAAGAGGTTACAGTCTTTAATGTCTTCTTGAGTTTGACGGACAGCACACTTAATGTGGGATTTAAATAGTTTTGCTGGCTGTTTAACCTGCAAATTTCTCCAAACAGCTGAGGAGCAGAAGGGTATTTGACAAACCTGTACTGAGGCTGCAGTAATGAGAAGGAAGGGCAAGAAATGTGAAAGGATAACGTCCTGTAAAATATGTATTTTCAAGAGACTAGTCATTGAAGAGGGATTTCAATTTAAAAAACAAACACCCCTCCCCAAAAACAGCAGACTACAGCCCTGCACAATGTATCTGAGGAAAATATAAAGTAGCTTTGACTGCCTGGGTTAAATAGGGAGATTTAGGAAAGAATAATTGTGTGGTGGTGGTTGACTCATGAAAAAAGCAATGCTTGTCACCACAAATTACCATCATGAAAGAAATACAAGGTTTATTGACATTTAAATTGTGTGGATCAGTGAAGCTCTTTGAAGACCTGCTGCATATTTCATGGAAAAGGTTCTATGCTTTTCATTTGTGGGTTTTTTAAATGAAAAAAAAAAAAACAAAAACAAAAACCTAAGGAAATAATTTTAAGGTTTTTATATGAAAAATAAAATGTGCACCTGTGTAGGTGCACACAAAAGCTTTGGGTGTTTTAAACACTGCTTGGACGGCATGTTTTAGAAAATCTTGCAAACTGACAATAAACTTTTGGATAATGGTTATTCCCTAAATACGTTACCTTGACGGGATAATGATGATATTAAATAAAGTTGCTTAAAAATCATTTTTGGGATGCCCTTGCATGAAGGGTTTAAAATGCTGCAAAAAAATCTCACATTTGAAAAGAATAAACAAAATTACCTGAAGCAACTGCAGGGTCCTATTACTTTTTTGATATGTAAAATACTCCTGCAAATTTATTTTAGCTCATTATCTCTTTAATTTGTCATATTCATGCAAACACATTTTTATTAGTACGTATTTTATATTGTGAAACATATTTTATGGAGCATTACAAGGATAAAACATTTCACAGTCTTTTCAAATGCAAAATAAGCTAGATAAAAGGCTATCCTGCCTAGAATAAAAACGATTAACAAATCATTAGTGGCCTAAATTGCTAACTGAGCTGCCACAAATCAGTTACTGTATCCACTTGACATCATGATGGTGGAAAAGGGGAAAATCATTCAGATCCACCCACCTGCTGGACTCTACACATACATGCCTTAACAAGAGTAGTAGAAGATTCTCTGCAAAATACAGTTTAGAGTTCAGGTTGCCTGCAAATCAAGTGATAGAAGTGCAAATTAAATGATTTAAAATATCAAATGATCTATTAAGAAATTGACCTGTACATGAAGCCTGGTCTTTTATCTTTTCTGGTCTTTTTTTGAAATGAGAACTTATGGGAGATAAAAGCACCACGTTTCCATTAGACTCTTAATAGGCTTACATCAGTTTGATATAAAAATAGCTAGGCCATGCTAGCAAAGAAGCTGGCACAGAACTTTTCCCCTATTTCCTTAAATAAATAAAAAATAAAAATTTAAAAGAAAAAAAAAAGATTAATACCTCCTTTGCATTTTTTTGAAATACAAGTTTTGGCTTTAGAACTGCTTTAAAGTGTGTAAGACACCTATATGGATTGTCTGGCAAGATGAGGTCTCATGGCTTTTAAGACCAGTTTTTCCCACAAAGGAATATGTTACACCTCAACCTATACAGGTGTTCTGTTACAGAGTCTTATCTATAAAGAAATACGCCTTGTGATCAGCTGCCTTGCAAGATGACACACACAGTAATGCTTCATGGAATTGCTTAGATTTGAGAACTTACATGACTATAAGGTAACGGTAGGTGAACCATCCTTCTGTTTATATAGGTGCATAGCCAATTCTGTCATCTCCTTTCCCTGTTCATTCACACCTGTGGTGGCTTTGGAAAATCTATTCGATGTAGACTCATAAGGTACTACTTTACAGGGCATATTATTAAGATATTATTTAGCTATTGTCCTGCTCATTTTATCTGAATGTATTGGAGGTGTAAAAAATCTTTTCATGTAGGAAATGCAAAAGCATCTTCACTACTTTCATCAGTCCTCACAAGATACTACTTTTTACATGTGTGTTTATGTATACAGTTTATTACAGTATAAATTAACACTTTAAAATATTTGATGTAACATGCTGGCAGGAAATTCTGCATATCAGTAGGAGAGAGAAGGATGAGAGGAAAAGGGAAATGTGAAAGGTGTTTTCGTTTGCCCTGTGGAGTCAATGGAAACATTAAGAACTCTCAGGAACGGCGGTTCTCAGGAAACAGCAGAGTTAGAACTAACTGTGTCTGGCAGGGAATGAAAGTGGTCCTGCCACACAGCTGGGACCATTGCTTGGCCCTGCTTTTCCTTCCTATGTAAACCAGCACCAAGATCCTCCTATCCCATTGAATGTTTGAGATGAGTTGGTGAGCACCACTAACTAACTAAAAGTTACCATGCAATTCTATACGCTCTAAGGAAATAAGCATATATACGTCATGTCCCTTTCTTCCTTTACTCTTTCTGAAGAAGATTTTTCTTTTTCTCAAGATTTCCATGGTTTTAAACTCTCACATAAAGCATCAAGAAATAGCTTTGCTTTTTGCACAAAATTACTTCCAGCTTCTTGAGATGAAAATGCAGTATCTACTGGCTAACAAATTCTGACTAGATTTATGCTAAACCCTAAGAAAAAAAGAAATAATAGTAAGTAACTTGAAAATTATTAAGTCATCACACAAAGTCTTGTTTTTCTAATAAGTATCATAATAATTATCATAATAAAAAAAGGAGCCTGAGCATTCTGTTTCATTTTAATCAGACAGCAACTGACAAAGTATTGTAATGGAATCAAGCTGGTTTGATAATCTCTCAAGGTGCTCATTTCCGTTCATATCTTTTCAAACTCACTCCTTAGATCCCATATGCCAGAAGAAATATTCATATATTCTCTATGTAATTAGAAGATTTCAGACCTCATTTGGTTGGATAAAGCATAGTAATTAGCTTAGTAAAGGATATCTCTTTTCTGCTGTTTTGGTTGTTTTCTTTATGTGTTGCCTGAGTTTTACGGAAACAACCTGATATGCATTAAAAAATTGCAGACACTTTGATTTCAGAAAATGCCCACTTAGAAGTGGGAAAAAAGACGTGCACACATGCGTACAAAGCGAAGAACCTCTGTGAAGCTTTGAAGGATTTATAAGAATATTTTATTAATATTTTAGAACTTATTCTGTATTATCCTACTCCTGTTATTTTCGTTATTGATCACCTATCTTCTTGATAGCAGTGTAATAAAAAAAAACCTAAAGGTGAGAATATGTGGAATGTTCACCTCTGTATGTTTATCTACCTACTAAAACTAAAAATCCTTTTGCAAATAATTTCATGGACATTTCTTTGGAAGCCCTTTGGTAGGAAGTCATGCAAACAAGTTGAGAGAACTTTCTGTAGCCAACCTTCATCATGTTGCAGACCGATGAGTTTTGTACCATTGAAAAGCGACTCCTCCAAGGCAAAACAGATGACCTTAGTGAGAGTTGCTGGCTCTAAACAATATCCAGGGGATGCTGGGTATTGCAAAGATCAGAGATTTTTTTTTCCTCTGGAGCTGACATATAACTTTTTGGAGTCATGAGTTTTAGCACATGTGCACAGAGTTGAAGAATCTACAAGATTTTCTTTTGCAATTCTGAGCTGTATTTACATTTATGGTATAGAAAAAAATAAGTATTTTTTAACTGAGAGAAAAGCACAGTGTTTGAGTTATATTGCTGATAAGCTACAAGCAGAATCACTAGAAATCTAGAAATCAGCTTGAAAAGAAACAGGAATAAGTATCTCCTAATGTATGTCTGGTGTGTGACTCATAATCCAGTGTTTTCAGTATCTGTCTTAACCAGCTTCTTCTTATCTAGATAAATGATTCTATTAGTGTCAGATAGTAAAACAGAGTATTTAACATTCCAATATTGAGACTGAGTTTTCTCTGGCTGAGAATAATGTCCACAAGGGAGGAAAAAAACAGCAGATGTTTCTATAAATGACAAATATAGTACTACCTGTTAAGAGCTACGGGAGGGGAATGAATAAAATAGTATTTATGTAGGACCTATATAGTGACAATTGTAGCTTAAAGTTAGCTCAAATCTAACTACAATTTCCTTTCTTTGAGTTGAAGCTAGATAACTTTCCTATACAGATAAATGACATATGCTCTCAAACTTGCAATCAGTAGTTAAAAAAAAAAAAAAAGAAAGAAGGAAAAAGGAAAAGGAAGATCCAAAGACCCAATTAAATTTATGTTAAAACATAAAATGTGGCTCACTGTTGTTGCTGTGGCTTAGCAGATCTAGTTTTTTATGAAACAACGTGTTTCTCTTCAGAAGTTATTTTTGAAGCTGTGCTGAGGCAAAGGGTGGTCAGTAAGTTTTCATTATTCCCACCACTCTCAATTCTTCATATAGACTATTTTGATGTCTATTTAAAATGTGAGCAGCAATTTTTTAAAAAGGTTTTATATCTTTTGATAAATCTCTGCCCAAACTCTCTTCTATAGATTGTAAATTCCTTAGGGACAGAAGATTTTTTCCTTTAGTCTGAAAAGTACACTCTCATACTTTATAGATCTGTTTTGCTGCTTCTGCTAACAGCTGTATTATGATTGTTTTACAGTTTAGTAGCACTCCACCACAAGCTTTCCATTTTCCTTGTTTTGGTGATATTTAAGGTCTCTGGGCTTCTTTGTTTCAGAACAAGGTAGATGCATTGTTATCTTTTGTTTGAGAGCTTAGTTTCTCATCCAGCATAAAACATCCTTAGATGTCTTGGTGGTTAATAAATATCTAGGTTGATACACACATAACAAATACAAATCAGCTTCCATCCCATGAGAGAACGTCTGGAATGGTAACTCTGGGCAGATCGTCTTGATTCACGTTCCTAGTTTTGTAGGCAAAATGTTTCAGTTCTATGCTATGTATTGGTTGTACAGAAAATGGTAACTAAAACATTTTTTTTTATTCCTATAAACTCCTCTTTGTTTCCTAACACTTTTATAGGCAGAGTGACGTCTCTTATTTCTTAGAACATACTTAAATGAATGTAAATAAATCATGAATAGCCTCACTTCATATCTGTAAATGCGTAATGAAACCCAAATACAAGACGTACATTTTGTTAATGCAGGGAGCATAAATGCTGTAGAATTAATTTTAGCAGCTAAGTGTTCACTTTCAATAACCTCTGTTTCATAAGTCTATGCTAATTATCTAAATCACATCCCTGGTTATTGGGTGATTAACACATTTTAATGATGAGAAGATTCATTCATTAAAAAGAAATGTGTGTTTTTCCTTATGGCATGACTCTTCTTCCTTCCTTGGTCAAAATGGATAAAAAGAGTAAGAAAATTTAGACAAGTATAGCACTGTTCAGCAGAACAGACAATTGCCCATGGTTCCCCATTAACCTGCTTCTCTCCAGTTACACTCCTTTTACAAGAAAGAAAATACTCTGCCTCAGTAGTGTCAACATGCTAAAATACCACTTGGTCTCAGCTGTGCTCCCAGTCTGCAACTCTGTATTTGGAGCAAATGCAGCGCCTTCCTACCTTAATGGGTTTTGGGGAAATTTCATATTGAATAAAGAGTGAAGTATGGGATCTGTGCCACTGACTCCATCACAGGTCACTGTGACACAGATTGATTACAGCTTAATAAATCAGCTCATAGGTACCATTGTATTTTCTTGTTTTAGTTCTGGAATATAGTGGAAAGAGAAGGTTCATGTGGATCTGAATGTGTCTCCTTGTTAGTCTGATGTTTTAAAAACTTATATTTTCCCTGTTTGTCTCCCGATTCTTATTTTTGCAATACTGGATCTTGATTGTTTGCTAGTTTCACCAACATGCTCCAACATCTCCTGTTAAATACACATTTAGTCATATTCTAAGTTACAGGGTTCTGGAAGACAAGGAGGTGGCATGACTAAATATAAAATGACTAACTAAACTCCTTTGACTTAAAATTAGAGTTTTGTAGGTAGCTGTCCCCCAAAATAAATAAACTGAACTACTGAAGTTATATTTATTAACAGAAAAACGAATATTAATCACAATACTAGTCTTAAATCATTAATTCAATACCATCATAACTCACAACTGTGGTAATACATTACTGACATTAATATGTTAATTTTTACCTGGTTTTCAGCATCCAAATAATCTCCTCACACCCCAAATATAATACACATGGGATTTGATATATCATAAATAAAGATGAGGTCTCATTTTCCTTAAGCTGCAGCAAAGATTATCCAATTTGTAATAAGAAAAATTCTCTGTCTCTGTTATCACTGGATGTCTTAAATTTTGTTTTATACATTCTGTATTATCAGGCTCAGAAATATTGTTAAAAAGAATTCTTGTTAAAAAATATATATGTGTTTCTACCTGAATTCTAAAATAAATTAAGGGCTATTGCTAAGCAGATAATAATTTTTTAATTCAGTAGCTATAACAAAATTAAGAAAACTAGGCAATATCTTGAACTGGAAACATTTTTCTACCACTTTTATTATAAAAATTTGTCAACTAAACTACTTTGGGTAAATGTAAAGAAGATGCTTCATTTCATTTTATGGCCTCAAAATATTTTTTCAAGATCAAAAAATCTGTTTCAAAATTTAAAAAGAGTTTTGTTTTGCTAATTTTGAAAGGAAGCATTTTATGGTAATCAAATTAAGCATTTAATTTTGAAAAAGTCAAATGTGAAATGGCTTTAACATTTTCAGAAGTTCTTCTAATTCTTCCTTTTTTATGGCTGAATCTTTTGCTGTTGTTATTGTGAACTAGTGCTAAAAATATTTTAAATCATCCTGTGTTATATAATGTGTCTAACGCACAGAGCTTTTCCTGAAGAGCTCTGTTCTTTTGTATTTAGCCTATCCAAAAGTCACTCTTTCTGCACAGCCCCTTCAGGTCCAGAGATGTCTTCTTATGCCCCAGTCATTCACTGTGTTTCTGCTGTACAGCAAACACCCTGTTTTCATTGACCTGTCTTTGTAAAATCTTAGAAAAATGTTACATAGAGTGTTATTTCAGACTTAGATGTTTTCTAAGGTAGAATTATTTGCTTATCATACTTAAAACACGTTGACTCTGCTGCCTCCTCATCCACCAATAGACACATCTTTATTATTTCCACTGTGAGAAATGAGAGCAGGCTGTGATGTGTCTAAGTCAGTTGACTGCATTTGCTTGAGATGATTTTGACAACATACGAAATGGAAAAAAATGTGGAAGGAAAAAGGACAGCCATAGTCCATATAAACACAACTGAGGGAATCAAAAACCTTTTTTCCTGTCTTCTTCATTGCTTTTTGAGACCCAACTACCATACTACATATTCCTAATGCCTCTGAATGGATTTTGCACTGGGTTATGTGTTCACTTCATGAAGGGAAGACAGACGAATAGCCAGTGCAATTGCCAGTGCAACTTTCTCTGTTTGTCTGTCTCCTTTCTCTAAAGGGCATGAGCTGTCTGCTGTAGGCATAAGCTGCTTGTTATCTGAGTTCAACAGCAGGTCAGCTCTTTTCTCAGTAGGTTTCACTACAGTCAGCTTCAGCTACCACAGGGTTTTTTGTTGCCTTTCCAAAAAGGAAGAAGTAAAGAAACCTAAAAGCACAATTAAGGTTAAACAAGGGGATTTGGACCAACGGAGCAGTTCTGCAAAATGGCATGTTGGCCAATGTCTGTACCATATTGTGGAAATATTCTCTACAGAAGTGGAGCTTTGAGACAACAGTACTGATGTGTGCATATTCTGAAGAAATAGATGGCCTTCAAACCTTCTTATACTCCAAAGCAAGTCCAAACCCACTAACAGTATCTTTTAGACTAACACCATCCTATCTACTACAACAAGCTCTAATTTACCCATGTTTACTATCCTAAGCTACTTCCCCCAAGAGGCCAGGTATTCTTCCTCATTTTGAATATATATATTTATGTTTATATATATATATATTTATAATCTATAAAAAGATTCAGGCCTCTTCATGCCCATATTTTAGTAAGGAAACTACTTTCCCTGGGACTTTTTGTGAACTTGTATCCTGGAGCTTTGTCTCATCTCCCCCCTGTTCATTTATGATCATTTATGTTAATTACTGGGTTTTCTCCCTCCAGTCCTAGTAGAAAAGTTCATACACCATTTCTCCCATGAAGTCAAGAATAACAATCATTTCATCTGAATCAGGTATAAAACACTAGTGACTAAAACGATTCCAGAGAGTGAGCTCCCATGTTCTCTTCTTATTAGCCCTCCCACTGACGTTTTTGAAGGTTGCCTTGTTTCTCCTTCCCTACCTTTTATTTTTCCACCACATTTTTGCTTTCTGGAAGTGTTTTTGCTTTTAGTAGCAGGTTGTTATACTGTCTATCTTTAAAATCTAGGGAGGGAATGACCTCACTACAGTTAATGGGACCCCTGTACTAATTCTATTAAAGTGGCTTTACTGACTAGGGTCAGGATTTTATCTCATTAAACTTTGTCTTTCTTCTCTCATGTTGAGAAGTGTGTGAGGAGGACCTCTAGCTTTCCACTGTTCTTCTAGTAGCTTTCACAGGGAAGGAAACTCGTAGCAAGACTAAGAGAAAAGTATTTTCCTTACAACTGACAAGCACCAGGAGATTCTATAATGTGTTAAGTTTCTCACATTCTTTATTTGTAAGTAGCAAAGTCAGCTCATAACTGTCTCATTCTTGAGCAAACTGGAATTTCTGGCTATTATGAGAAGGCAAATAGCATAATGTAGGCTTTTTTCATTTAATTCTCAATATTGCTAGTAAGGAAGGAATGGGATCTTTGCCTAAGTGGTGACTACTTAACTGAGAGGGGATTAAATACATATAATATAATTTAAACTGGCCAAAATACTTTTAAAATCCAGGAAAGCAAAGCCAAAATCTATTAAAAGGAAATGAGGTTGCTTAGAGTGGGCTGTAAGATCTACTAACGCAAACAGGAGTTTTGTCATTCATATCAAAGGAATCTTTCCAGATGCCAGGCTAGTTATTCAGACTGTACATCTGCATGGATGTGAAATAGAAGTGGGGTGGGTTTTTTTGTTTATCAATACAACTATGTTACATTGGTATGCGCTCTAATTATATTGCACAAATACATAACACTTGCTTAGGAATATGTACTGATGCATAAATTTGAAGGTTGGCTGCAATATAATCAGTTCCATTAACTATAAGAAAAATTAACTTTATGGATATTCATTATGCCCAAAGAAATACATATAAAAAACAATCCTTCAAATCTGTGTTCATGTGCCCTGTTTCTTTCTCTTAATGTAAGACATTGTATTTGGGCAATTCTTTGACAGAATAAAACAATTTGCTATTGATGTACTATTACTTTTAAAAAGTTTCATTTTAAGACTTTTTATGAAACAGTTTTGGTATTAGTCTGGCTAGTTGGGATCTGATCATGACACTTGGAGTGTGAACAGTGTTGAAAAAGTGATTCCCTTGGCTGTTTGATCTCATTAAAAGGAAAAAACCCAGCAAGGGCAAGGGAAAATCAGTTCACAAAGGATAGTTATGTACTGGAGTATGTGGCTTACATAGTCCCACAGAACACTGGCAGTTCATTATTATTAAAATCAACTCATATTCATAGACTAACCTTTTCTCTAGAATGATTCTCTTTCCGTCTTTAGAAACAGAGAGAAGGAAAGATAGAAAGTTGTCATCACGAGAGATTTTACATGGTAACTGTCATTAAAAAAATATAGGAAAGAAGAAGTGATGCTAAGGTTCATATCAGATGGTTTTGCACTTTCTTTCTTTTAATATTCAGTGATTGTTATTTAATGCTCATGTTGCCATCATGGAAACCTGATGAATTCCTCAAAAATAATAACATTTTTCTGGCCATTAATATGGATCTGATACTAAGTTGCTGATCTAATACATGTGTAAAAATAATATGAATCTTAATATCTGCTCAGATGAATTAGACTACTACCAGGAAGCAATATTCTACCCAACAGAAACATCTCCTGCAGCAAATCTAAAACCTGAAAACAAGAAATCTGGCTTGCCAACAAGAAGAATAATATTCTTGTCTTTGACACTGATAACCATCACACTTCCTTAACTTGACCAAACATACTTTCTTACAAAAAAAAAAACTAAACAAAAAAAACAGCCAAACCAAAAGCAAAAAACAGCAACCAAAACACTACTTATTTAACCAGATCATCAACCTCTATGAGCAAACACTTCAGACTGTGTTCTAGGGATAACATTGACATAGCAAGGGGGGTCAGGTACATGGGAAAGAATCACAGAATCATAGAACGGTTTGGGTTGGAAGATCATCCAGTTGCAACCCCCCTGCCATGGGCAGGGACACCTTCCACTAGATCAGGTTGCTCAAAATCCCATCCAACCTGGCCTTGAACACTTCCAGGAATGGGGTATCTTCTTCTCTGGGCAGCCTGTTCCAATGTCTTCCAACCCTGAGAGTAAAGAATTTACTCCTAAGAAAATATTATCATGTTCTGAACATAAGTTAAACTGTTACATAATTATAATAAAAAAAAAATCTAACTGTCATTATGACTGGATATTCTGATGTGAATATAACGGCTTTTGTGTAAAAGGAATTTGTATATTAAGGCATGCAACTGCAGGAAAACCTTCATTGCTATTAGTGACTGTAAATGGGTTTTACAAATTTGCAACATTTTGACTAAAGGGACTTTAAGGTTAGAGTTTTCCTTTTCTCTCATTTCTAACAGCAACCATGGAGACAGTATAATATGGAATACAGAAATAAGGCAGGCTACAGCTTGAGCTTTTATTTCTTACTAGCCAATAGAAAAATGACAAAGTGGTCTGGCATATAGACCATTTATAATTATAAGGTAGTTAAAAGTGGGGAAATTGTCAGTAACTCCAAAGTGTTTGGACAAAACCCCTGCAATTTGAGTTAATTATCTCTCTAGAATTCTCTTTCTGAGCAAAACACATACATTTATGTAGTACTATTGTATTAGGACTTTATTTATACTTGCTTTTTACATCGCCTTATTAAAAATAAAAATAGAGAGATCCGGAAACAGTGTTTGAAAAGTTTGTTGAAATAGATCAACTGTCATTAAATAGACATTGGAATGCAAAGCATTTCTTGTAGCAAGTTTTCTGGTTGCAATGCCGTAATGCAGAATCGAGGAGAGGGAGTGAGGTGTGTTGCATAATCCTGACTTCATCCTAAAGTGGTGCAAGAGCATGTAGCTCTGCTGAACCATGTGGAGTCCAGCTGAGCTTGTGGATAATTATGATTTAAAGCAGTGTTGTTGTCCCACCTTGTTTTTGTCTACCCACTCTCTTAAGCACTGTCTTGTTTCTAAAACTGGAAAGCTCAGGAACTTTGAATCTTTGAGTTATGTAATTTTTGAATATAATCAAATGTTATTAATTTCTCCAGAAAATGCAAAGAAATTGGAGGAATCAATTGTCTTAATGTAAATATAAGTAAGCAGACCTAAATATTACATGCTACAGTGATAAAACCAGAATTGCTAATTCCCTGTTTGAGCTAAGGTGGACAAAACTTCTAAAGCACACAGAAAACTTTAAAAATAAAGTTCAGCAAAAACTATGTAGAGTTAGTGTTTGTGAATTTAGCAGCCATCCATGATTGAAAAGATGTTGTCTTCTATTATGTGTAGGAACATTGATATTTTGATGTTCTGAAAACTGTAATTATAATCAATATGTGCCAAGTATAACTATAAAGTATAAAATTAAACCATAAAAAAACATTTTTCTAAAAGATTTCTAGCTTTTATTTATGTTCATAAATGAAGGAGTCCTAATCAAGAAGCATTAAAAAAATAACATACTCCTGTCTGACATAACGAGGCAAGCAAAAAGCCCTAGGTGGAAGAGCATAGCAATCTTTTTTTTTTTTTTTTGTCAGACCTTAACCACAAAAGCAGTAGCAATTACGGAAAAAATGAGCAGAAGGACATTTTCTTTTTTCCTCTGTTGCCCTTCAAGGTTATCTCTGTATCTTTCAAAAACTGAGGGCTGGGCTCAAATGGAACAGCAGACTGCAGTAGGACCAAACTATGTATCCTACTAGAGCTGCTGGTGGTTAGTTACACAGTATTTGGGCATTTTAGTAGCCTGATTTAATTTTTTTTATAGAGTGCAGCACTTATAGCTCTATTTTACAATCTATAGACCAATGTGTTATTCATTTATGCTGCAACGTCACTGATACTGTCTCTACTCCTTCTAGTGTAATCCTTCAACTGAACAAGACAATGTTCTTGTTCATTCCCTGTTATCCTGAGGGTCTGTCCTCTCAGCCAGTGCAGTCCTACATAGGTCACTGCCTGTTCTTGTGATGATACTCTGTGTGTTCTGCTGACATTAGCATTTTGATTCAGGTCAGACATGCACTTTTGAAGGAATCTACAAGTACTTGCTGGCTGGTTTTCTGGTGTCACAGTGGACTCCTTTCAAGTAAAATGAAACAGCAAGATACACTCAGAAGCTCTCCTAGTGCACTCTGACCGCTAATGGATGCTCCGTTTACAGGACCACACCAGAGCTATATGAGAGTAAACTTCCCCTGAATAATGTGCAGTGTGGTGATCTCAAGTCCTCTGTACCAAGTATTCTGCACTATAGATCCATTGCTGTTGCACCATGTTGATTGCTAACGAAGATACAGTCAACATCTGGAAGAAAGGTTTCAGCAAGAGGGGCTGGAATGACTTGAGGACAAAGGTGAATCTTTTATTTATCTGAGGCTGTAGCAGAATCTGAACTCTAGACCAGGGAGCTGATGAAAATTTTCTAATCTTCAAGCTATTATAATGGCATAAGCAAAAAGCACTCTGCCCCTAACTGACAAAAAAAACCCTTATGTGAATGTCAAAAACAAGTCGTTGTCATATTTTAAGCTAAGGTTGTTTATGTTAGAAAAGCATTGCTTTTAAAGTGAAAAAGGTTATACTTCCATTACAGAAGTCTTTTGGAATAGGGAATGTGTCTCCTGGTTTTGCAACGGAAACCGTTTAGCCATGTCACGTAGCAGGGCGGGCAAATACCTTAGTCCTGCTGAAGGGCAGAGAGTGTAGCAGCACAGATGCACACTCTTGGGTCCCAAGCTGATAAATTCCTTTGTGTATTGGTGTAATGTGCCAAGGGATGTGTAGCTGGGGTAGAACCAATTCTATTTCCTTGTTACTCTGATCCCTGAAGTGCCTATCATATATACATATTTATACATACATATATATACACACACACACATATCTATCTATCTATCTATCTATCTATCTATCCATCCATCCATCAAATCCATCCATCCATCCATGTCTATATAAATCTCTAATGTTCAAATGTTGCTTGGCATTTGCCTCATGGAGACCTTTTCCAACCTGTGGTATGTTGGGTTTTCCATTTTGCCTTTCTATGGCCATAACTTCTTTCTTTCCTCACCATCTGCTGAGATCTGCTCAGGCTGATCTGGGTGAACTTTCAATGATCTAGCAGTCCATTATCATGGTATTTCTCAAGAAATTATGTTCTCTTCTGTATTTCTTTTCCTAAATAGATGTGGTTGTATTGTTGGGATGTTGCAGTTCTGAATGAGCGACTTGTTAGTGGCAGTATTTGTTACAAGGCAAACACAAGGCAAATTGAACTCATGCTTGTGGTGTTCAGATTAGCCTGGTTCCTACAAGTGAGAGAGTGCTGTGATGGGGTTTCTTTAGATAAGATATGAAAGGTCTGGCATGCCATTGTACCTGATTTTATATACATGCTTGGGCTACTTCTATACCCACATCAGGCCTGCTATAACATTTCTTGCAGATGGTAACCGAAGACTTTTTGTGTCTTATCAGGTTCAACCCAGACAATTCTTTCATTTCTGGGTATTGAACCCTTTAAGCAAAATTAAACACCAGCTAAAAAGTAAGGAAACCCTCTCTCAAAAGAAAAGTAAGGTAGGAAAAGTTGAAGATTTTCTGGTTCAGATCAGTTCAGTCTCAAATGATCAGTTTTATTTGCACGGTTTCTTTGGGATGGGGAAAAGTATTTCTGATGTCCAGAAAAGAGAGCCGTGGAACTGTGCTGGCCATTACTGTAGTAAGTATAACTGAAGAAAGTTGAAACTACAGTTGAGTTTGAATGGTGATACCCACGCTCATGCGGATTTCCTCCTCAACGTCTGTCTGCTAGGACTATTAGAACCCACCAGTCTATCTTAGGCTGAATAGCTGTGTAAATCAATGTCTTCTAAAGCTGAACAAAAGAAGGCTCTTGAACTGGAAGGGATGTGCAGAAGGAATACAGTGAACCAAACATCACTTACATTTTTTTTTGATATATCTTTTTTTGTCGTTGTTCCATTTATAGATCTTGATTCTGCTCTGTTTTATAACAATGAAATAATCTGCAAAAGCAAATCATGACCTGTTGCTACTGCTGAATACTTATATAAAAATTGCAAATGGTCTCGGTATGATAAACTTTACAGATTCTTACAGGGTTTAATATATTACAAAAAAACCCACGTTCAAATACAGCACAAATATCCAGATATGAGTGATTATGGATGCAGTTCATTGGGCAAGAATTTTAGATAAACAGCTAGTCATCTTAAATGACAGTTTACCATAAACAGTAAGGTTTAAAAAGTATCTCAGAGCACGTGAATAATCAGCATTGAATGCTCCGTGGTGGAGCAGAGCTTAAGTGTTCAGGTGTTGCATCATAAAGATGTGTCTCTAATATTCTTTAAACCCCAGATTTCTCCTTTGTGGTGTAGACATGGTGTTTCAGTTAGAGAACAAGGGGATTTCTGCATTTTTTTCCTTTGTACAGGGTAGAAAGATTTTCCCTGTTAGATGAAAGCGGCAGTCTCTCACCAGCAGAAACTGGTTTGTAGCAGCTTGATAGGTGGGAAAAAAAAAAAAAAGAAATTTAAGATAAGCACATTTTTTAGACTGCCTATTGGCTGCTGTATGGATGTTTGTGTCAAAGGTATATGTTTCTGGTGTGATTTTACATAAAATTCTTCAGTAACACGAAGACTAAAGAGAGTTTTGTCCATTAGCTAATTTAGGACCTTCCTTTTTCCCCATAGGAAGAGAAGGTGAAGCTTTGAAGTATCTTACTCTGGCATTTTTATACAAAATAAATGTATTTTGCTTTCAAGCAAGACTCTTGTTTATAAAGATGCCAAAAAATCAGATTACAGATGTCTCAAAAGACTTTTTTTTCCCTTTGTAAAGAAATGCCCTGTAAAGAATTTTTTCATCTGACCTGAAATATTTTTTTATCTTCTTGTTTCTTAATTTTTTTTTTCTGTTACCCCTACTGTATAGTTTGGCTACTGAACTGAAAAATTAATTACTTGCACAGCCATAGGGGTGAGTGAACAGCAGAGCTCTGGGTTCTTCTTCCTCTGGAGTCTGTAAAAGAAGAGTGAGAAGCTTGCTCTTTTTTTTCTTTTTTTTTAATCTCATTCATTTAATGTACTCTCTTAACAAATCTAGTCAGGCATGACGTGCCAAAGAGTTTGCAAAATCTTCAGTGGGTTCAGTGGTTTATTTTCTTTGAATGCTAAAGGTTTAAAACGTATTAAATAATTTTCTTCTCTTAATTAGATGTTCCCTCCCTTTTTTATATTAGTTTTAAAAAAAGAAAATTTTAGCTCCTTAATGTAATATATCTTAACATTGTTTTTCTACTGCAACTTGTTTAATTCAATTTAATTATGATGGATATTTCCTCAGTTCCATAATTTATAGTTGTCACTGATTTTTCAACCTTTTGAGTAAAAAAGACCGTTTCCATTATCCAGATTTACAGTAGAAAAGTTGATAAAGTTCTTTTTCCTGAAATTATTTCAGATTTCTTTAATGCAAAAAATATATTAATGTTTTGGCATAAATATTTCTTATTATTTTATTTGTATATGTCTGTGATAGATGTTAGTAACATTTGTCTCTAACCTTCTTATTAATAAAACGGTTTTAAAATACTGAAGTAATTTATGTTTTCTCCCCACCATTCACATTTTTGTCTACTGAACGCCCTTAAGTAGTGGTAGAGCCTTTCAGTTAGGTATTTACATTTATCAAAACCATGAAGTTTTATATATTTGCAAATCCTTGGCTTTTTGTATCTGTTTTTGTTATTTCAATTTGGAAGGATTTTTAATTTTCATTTTTAAAACATTTGGATGCAATGCCAAGCTTACACTTCTAGACTTTTTGAATCTCATGATGCAAATTAAAAAAATATGCTTTTCACATTATCTTATTCCTTACATTCTCCTTAACATTTATAAAAAAGGTTTTCATTCTGTTAATGGATGGCATTATGTTTCCTCCAAAAAGTGCATAGTCATGTATCTTAATATTTAAACAAAATTGAGTTGTAAACCATTTTTACTTCAGCTTTGAATTTGTGGACTAGGTGCAAATATTTGACTTTCAAAAAATTTACAAATAATTATATATATCTTCCATCACCCTCTTATTTCAAAACAACACCCTGTGTGTTTAGGAAAATATGCCTACATTTGCTTAAAAGAGTTTGCTTTCTAGTAAATTTTCTTTGATATGTCATCTGCTGTTCTGTAAAGCATTTTCAATGAATTCTTTCTTTAGATTCACATAACATACTGCATTCAATTTCTTGCAACATTTCTTATTTATTTTTAGTCTTTCAAGCTAAATATTGGAAACAAGAATTTTGGCTACCTTTCTGGGGAAAGTGTCTCCAGTGAGTGATAGTCTCCATATGAAAATTTACCTCAATGGTGATGAGAGGAAGGAAAAATATGTTAATAACCTGGCTTTGTACATGCATGTGCATGTGTGTGTATGGGTATATGTTTATTATCCTGTGGTGTAGAACTTGACTTGGTGGTAACATCTCAGTTAGGATCCAGCAGTAAATTCCTTCAGCTGCGCTTTCAGTTTTCGTTAGAAATACACATTAGCCTTTTTTTCCTTTTAATGTGTTCTCACACGGCAGCATGTTTTCTCGCTTTATGTATTTTGCACTAACAGTTGCAAGCCTTTGTGGGTCAGGATGTTGTATGACTGGTGTTTTTGTGTCCTCCCCTGGGCCACAGGTACAGTTTGCCAATTTCTGGGTGTATTTCACATTTTCTAAGATGTCCTTTTAGACATTCATTTTCCTTTCAATTTGGCACAATCTAAAATTTTGCATACATATCAAATGTTCATATATTCACTTATTTTCCCAAAACTTTATGAAAGGTGCTTTAAGTTTTGATGTCTAGCTTGAACCACATTATAAGAATCTCATTTTCTGAACTGAACAGCAATCATATCACAGAAATGTATGCCCTACTAATTTGTGCCTCTCTAATTTGTACCAAATTATATGTTATTGTATTGTTGCTGCCAGGATTTGGTTCTTGTAAATCTATTCTGACAGTCTCTGATCAGGTTATCATTTCTCATTCCATCTGTTCTTGAGTTTCATAGCTCTTGATAGTTGTTTTTTGGTTGTTTTTTTCTTTTTTTTTTCTGTTCTTTTTTCTGGTTTGTAGTTTTTGGTTGTGGTTTTTGCTTTTTGTTGTTTTTTGTTTGTTTGTTTGTTTTTTTCCTTATATGCCTCCCTCATACTCCAATTAATGCTATATAATTATTAATTATATCTAGCTGTTAGTTTGGCTACTGATCACCTGGAATCTAATTTGTAATCCAAAAATGTGTTAAATTTATAGATACTTTCTAGAAATTCCTGGTGCCACCTATTGGTTAAAATATCGAAATGCAGCTGCAACTGGCATAAAAGCAGGGTCAGCTGTGGAAATAACTATTGAAGCCGTGTGTTAATTAGTTATTTACTAAAATTCTTATCTGTATATGAGTCTATGTCAGACTCATTATTTAGAGACATATGCTGCCTTGACATATGTATGTATAAGAGAATGCATGTTACTAAGTTCTAGTAACTTTATCAAGTTTTAAAGAATTGTCTGTATTTACAAGATTCAAGTAAATAACTACACCCCTTCTAAATTGCAGACTTCACTGATTAAACATTGTGAAAGCTGGATATGGCAGCTTCTGATTCTTTCTGTTAATATCTTCTCTGTTAATAAGGTATTTTTATTAAGAAGTGTGTATGAATTTTAAACACATTTCCCATAACAGCAGTTGTGTAGACTCATTTCATTATGAAATATAAACCCCATCTTAATTAGTTATTTGAAATAGAATTTTATATATGGATATAAATATACATATGGACTTTTTTTTCCCTTTAATATGTAGTCTTACCGGATAGATAAAATTTTGTACAGAAAGCTATTAAATTACTGATTTATGTGGGGATTGCAACTTCATGTATTTTACCAACCAGGTCAAAGCAGGCAGCAACAAGGGAGTCCAGTGTAGTGCTTTTCCAAGCACAGATGGTTTTATGTTACAGACAGTGCAGAAATGGTGAATTTACAGAGCTGCAAATACAAAGTCAGAAATTGAGTTGGTCCATTCACTCTTGCACTAGATCCCAGTTCAATACAGAGAGAAAATGAGTCAGTCTGAAGTGGCTATGGAGCAGATCTTGTAGGTAGCTCTGGAAACATAGAGATGCCTGGAAAATTCATGTATTCCAAAGAAGCACTATTTCCCCAGGCAGCACCCCATGGCAAGAGGGATTTAGGAATGGCACAGTGTTGTTTCCAGGCTCTTAGACTGATCTCTGCCCAAAGTTTTCATCAGTTATCAGTGTGATTCAAGGCTCTTAAGTTGAGTATAAAGCACCAAATAAATCTTTAATAAACACAGGTACTGAAAAAATCATGGGAATGAACAGTTGAGAGGTTGGTTGGTTTGTTTCCCACCTCACTCCCTGCCTTGGTTTTATATTATGGGAGATTATTTTGGCTCATCTGTTTATTTGTGAGACACTTCTATTGGATTATACCATCTGGTGGCCCTGCCATAGTTATAAGTTAAGTTGGATTTGCGTGATTAAGTCTGTGTTAATGAGAAGAATTTATGCATAATTGTGGTTGACAATTGAAGTCCTGGCAATGCTGATAGATAATTAATTACCATTAAGTACTTCTCTTGATATACCTACACTACAAAATCAATTTTGTTTCACAAATATGTAATACTTCATTAGGTGAATTATCTAATTGTTTCATTCTGATCTAGAGTAAAATCTGACTTGTTTTCTGAACTCATTTAAGCTCTTAGAAAGGCCTACATGTAGATATTACATCTGTCAGATATGCTGCTTCTTTCTAAGAGCATTTAAGTTAAGCTGAACAAGAAGTATCATTGGAAGTATGAGAGAAAGCTCTGCACGAGTTGTTGCTTCTTCAGAAAAATCCATAAACAAATAAAAGTTCAGAAAAGCCTTACTCTTTTATCCCCCATGATTACCTTATTCTTTTCTAAAAGTAGAAAATTGTACCAAACTTCATTTTTCAATTTATTAGAATGGGAAAAAAAATGTCTAATTGTTGGACCTGTAATGCTTTACAGATAGGAAAAATACAGCCACTGTAGGTGTGTTTGTAGTTTCAAAGCCACATTAGCACAGGTTTAGAAAACAGGGAGACTGCCTCTAGCTTTGTGGGTGGTTTTAGATATGTACTTTACTACTTTACTACTCCAAAATGGGTAATGGAAATGCATAGTCTTTACATGAGTAGTATTCCATAGCTAAAGCAAGAATGTTAGTGAAATGAAAGACCTAGTGAAATGATATATGGTCCTGACCTATCTTGACCTAGATATATTTTAATTTGGAAGTATTTCTTGTAATTGTCAACCTGTTGTCTCAAAACCTGGGCTGCTCGATTTTCATTGTATATTTTGCCTCTATATCATGTCTTCACAGAATTAATCTGGGACATAAATAGTGTGTTATGTGAACACTTGTGCTGCTTTTACGCACAGGCAAGAAGGCAGATCTTAGTTCTGCAGTCATACAGTAACCTGCTTTCATTGAACAGAAGTATCTTGAAACTGTTTGTGTTCCCAAAATAGAATGCAGGAACGTGGCCTCTTCTCATGGAACAGGCCTGTTCCTTATATGTAGAACAGAAAAGGCAAATCTATTTATGTTAATGTCAGAAATAATTTTGCTTCTTTCTCTCCGTGGTCCTCACAGCCAAGTAAGGAAGATTTGCCTGTTGCTCCTCCCTGATGCATAGGCTAAGTGTTGGAGACCCATCTTAAGCGGTTTGCAAGTGTTACTCAGACCGCAGCTGAAATGCGAGGAGGGCACATCAGGCATAAGGGCAACCACAAAATGCATAGGACATAGTGGAATGGAAGGAATGGGCTTTATGAAGGGAAAATTTCAGGGAGGAGGTAAAAAGAGGCAGGGTGTCCCCTGTCCAGGCAGTTGTGCAGCCCCTGTGGGCCCTGTCCTGGCTGAGGCAAGGGCCTGATGGCGGATCCTGGCCCAGTAAGACTGTCCCTGCTCCTCTGCCAGAGTAAAATCCCAGCTTGCAGGCCTGGCTCTTGAAGAGTAATATCACTGAGAAAACACAAACATAAAGCACCATAATACCAACCTGTGGTTTACGTTCTCCAGCCAGAATAATGCTTTAACCTCTCTCCGTGTGTTAAATGGGGCTCAGGATAATTACTTCCTTTCCTCACAGGGGTGTTGTGAGAATTAATTAGTTAACGTGTGTATGGTGCTTCCAAGATACAAAGTGCTATACATGTGCTAATTAGTTTGATTATTATTAGCTGTATGTCATTTTCACTGTCAGGAAACTCATACATGAGTAATCTAGCCCAACAGTTCAGTTTTATATACTGCATCCTAGCCAATGGATTAGAAATGCCTCTCATAAAAGAAACAGCAGAAGAACTAAAGGTGTGCACTGTGTAGCTAAAGAGGTTTCCCACCCAAGAGTACCATTTTCATTTCGTAAACATTAACAAAATACTGCTGTAGTGGGTTTTAATTCTCAAAGCAACTGTGAAAACTGTTTTGCCACATAGGCATTCTGGAATCTGGATCTTCAATTACAGAGAAGATTTAAAAGTACATAGGAAGATGGCCCTTGGATAGGAGGTAGTGTCCCACCAGATACAAATGTGTCTATAATCAGGCTTTTGGATTTTAATATAATTAAGCAATTGGCAGTGAATCTCTCTGTTAGTACATGTTTCCAGTGGTATCGTTCATAAAGCTTGAGGCTAAAGCTGCTTTATAATGACCTTACACACCTAAGAAGAGCAAGAGTTCTCTGACCATATGTCCCAGGGTAGCATTCCTGTGTTGTAGGAAAAAGAATCTATTAAAAGGAAAAGAATGAGCTTTCATGAGAACTGTAAGACATGAAAACTTATTTCCTAGAGATGCATGGTTTTATCTCAAAGTCAGTCACACTATCGTTTTAACAAGCAAAGACTGAAGCAATATTATGGATATATGAAGTAGGGGAAAAAAAATAACTTATATAAATCATTCCAAAAACCAAGTATTCCAAACAAAGTTCTTATAATAGCTAATATGTCTATCTATAATCTATATCTATAATAGATAGATAATATGATGGTCACTATACCATTCATTCCCTCTTTCATGCAATTTTTGTGATCAGTAGTAAGCGCAACTCGTTCCTCTCCCCACTCTCTCTGGGCTTCCCAGCATCTTATTCATTCCCCTTGCCTGGTCTCATCATCTTTATGTAACCCTTCTATTTATTCTATTTTATCCTCATCCTGCCTTGATTCATCCTGTTTCTTGGTTTTACTATGCTTTTCCTTTTCTTCTCTATAATGACTTTTTGTATCTACAATTTTCTGCTATTCATACTTTCCTGAGAATGTTTTGTGGTTTTTTTCTCCATTTTTTATATTATTTTCCCTGGCATGAATCAGAATCTTTTTTAATTCTTTCCTTTCTTTCCCTCTTTTCTCCCTTGCCCCTCTTCCCCTTTTTCCTTTCCCTTCCCTTCCCTTCCCTTCCCTTCCCTTCCCTTCCCTTCCCTTCCCTTCCCTTCCCACACATTATAAATAAGATGACTCTCCGTCTGTAATAATACTGTATTTCATGGAATAGTAATATCATTGTGGGTTATGTTTTTATACGTTGAAAGCACTTAGAGTTGTGGGAGGAGAAAATTTTTATAGTCATAAACCCTCTGGAACTGGGAATATAATTCCTCTCCCAGCTCTGTGCCTAAGCTGCCTCTGACTTCAGTCAGTGCAACCACATGCTTAAGGATGATGTACATGCTAGTGTTCTGCTGAAACAGCACTTCCCTGATAAGCCCACCTCATTCTAACATTTTAAATCCCTAGTATGTTTGGATGATTTATGTACAATAAAAGGGTAACTTGAGTGGTAAAAAAGCCTGTTTGTTTGTGAAGACTTCTTCCCAAATAGTTCATCTGAACCTGTTATTACATAAACAGCTCACCCTCTAAGATATGATCTTCTTTTCATAAATTGTTCTAGCAGCCACACCATTACTCAACCCCAGTTCATGAATTGCCCTTTTGAAAAGGAGGAGGAAGAATTGAAAAGGAACTGGTGACTTCTGCAGGCACTGTTAATAAAGTTGATTTACTACCAGTCATTCAATGCTAAGATGCTTCATCATCTGGAATGCGATACAGTGTGGTGATCATGGTGGAAATCCATCACCTAGAGGTATCTGCTGGCATCTGTACTGTAGGGACCAAATAGCTGTGGAAGGTGGGAACTGGCTAGGTTGACTCTCCTAGCTCCGTAAGAGATCTATGACTGTAGCCTGATTTTTCAGTTGTTTCTTACAAGTGTGTTGAATGTTTTCTGACAGCCTGATTTAATCTCCTTTCTTCCTTCCCCACCTTTTTGTGTTCTTTCACCTCTGCAGAGCTAGAAAGAAGAGAAATAAAAGTAGTATGGGGTGCATGCTTGTGCATCTGATCATGAAGATGTGCACGTATATATGTAGATACATGTTTAAATTTAGCTGTCAGAATGCAAGATGGGAATCTAACATAATATTCAGGTACTATTCACACAGGCCAATGGAATAACTTTTTATTGTGGTTGCTATTAGAAGTACCCAGTCATTATTCTCTCTCACCTTTCTGCTTAGTTGAGGACTTTGCAATAAATCCTTTCGCCTTTTGGCAAAAAGGGAGAAGAATATGATGAAGTAGCTTCTTTAAAAATACAAAGAGACGTGACCTCAGACTAGCCTGCAAGTCAGTGAAAAGGAAACAAATTATTTTTCCAGTGTCTGAGTCCCCTGGAAGATTTCTAATGAAATCTTTGTACGTGTGAGAATCATTTTCAGGAAACATTTTTTACGATGTCACACCCCCACTTACTGAGATTTCTGGATCTGATCTTTGTTTTTAGTTTTTCAACTGGTGAGTCACAGTCTTTGGAATATTTATTTTCCAGCCCAAATCAAGGATATTTATACTAAAAAGACAGTTTGGTTTGTATGAATTCATGGTGCTTTCTCATGCATAGAACCCTCTTCACTGCATATGTCAGTAATTTAAGTCACGTTTAAGCACCTATAAATGTTAAATACCCATTCTTTGTGTTCAGTCACATGTCTTTTTGTGTATGGTTCTGTGTCTAATTGGAAAAATAACCATCAGGTTTCCCATCTTGTGAAGTAAATCTGAAATATCCTTATAATGAAATGAAACCTTCAGGGAAAAATGGGAATACTTCATTAAAATAAAAAATTGTAGTGGTATAAAAGCAATTAACAGCAGTCATCTCACTGAAGATCCTGCTCTCTACAATGCCAGTATTAAGCACCTCCAAGAAACGTGGAATGAAATTCTCCTTTTAGCAAGTGAAGGACTACCTGAGTAAAGGTATAGCTGCACGAGATTCCTGCGTTTCAAAGGCAACTTTTTTTTGCTGCAAAAACTTACTGGCTTCCTACTAAAAGGCCACTAATTTAAATTCCTTTCCAGTACTTATATATTTTAATTTTGCTACATTTTTCTGTCTCCTTTCTTGATTGGTAGTTAATTTCCTATGGGTTTATGGTAATTTCATGTATTTTACATTCTTGATCATCTTTTTGCTTTTGAGAAGTACATATTAATGTGTTGTGATTTAGACGGTAGCAGCCAATTTGATTTTTTTAGGTGAGCTACAGGAACTAGTTATGCCTTTGGCCTCAATAGTAGGCAGACCACAATAATTTCAACACCAGAAAGACTAAAATCTTATTCTGCAGATTTCTATGTAGCATTACAGTGGTGCTGCTGATGGAGTTGACCTTTGCTCACTAGCTATTAAATATGCAAATATTTTCTAAACCTACCGTAGAGAAAATTTCTAAGCTACAATTTCACCCTCATATATATACTTCACAAGTTCTAACAGATTTTGCATTAATAGCTAAGATAAGTTACTTTTGAACCCTCATCTGTATTGATTTGTATTATATTAAACTATGAATAACAGGAAACATTGCCAGAGCAGGGATTTAACTTAAAACCAAAGATGGCCTAACATTATGGATTCTTAGAATAAGAGAAAGCACAGAAGTATTAAGAGAAAAAGGTACTTTGTCAGGGATTTATCTTTTCATGACTACATGAGTAAAAAGATAAGTACTGTGATGTTACTGGACTTAAAGTAATAATTCGAGTGAATAAAAATATTATTGTATATATTTTTCACTTTGTTCAAGGACCCAAGAATCTTGACACTTTCTTCTTAAAAGATGATAGCTTTAAAATTAAGGGGCGCAGACTTACTTTTCTGCCAAAGGTAAATACACAAAACCTTTATGAAAATGGATAGATTGGGATTGATTCTCAAAGCACAGACTTGCTTAATGTTACCTTCCCAGGGAAACTGGACAGAAACAAATTGCAATTGTAAGCAACAGCTGAACAATGGCCAAAAACAAAAAAAAAAAAAAGAGAGAGAAATAAAAAACAGAGGAAAAAAGGCAAACCTAAAGAAAATATTTTCCTGCCTGCTGCAAAATGCTAAAGCCAAGCCTTTTGTGGAAACCATAACCATACACAAGACTGCTCTTCACTGATATTGTTTTATACTCGAATTGGAGCATATTATCTACCTTCTCACCACAACCTTTCTAAAAATCTACCTTCAACTACCTTCAACTTTGACCCTTTCCGTAAGGCAGACAAAATGCAAGTTATTGTACAAAATAATAATAATAAAAAAGAGTCAGAACAGAACAGGAATTTTAGTAAAACATACAATAAAAATCACTAAGTAACCTTGATTGGTGTAGCATTTATCCTGACTTTTGTATTTTACAGTTCTGCCTGAACTGAAAGGTGGGTAAGGAAATTTGGATTTACTGAGAATGAATGCATACAAAAGGCTGAATTTTAACAAGTGAATGCAGGCAATTAGAACCTGTGGATATTCTAATTTCAGTCGTGGGAAAAGCAATAATGGTAATTTTGAGGTATTATGCATCACACTTGTTTTATGAGTGATTAAGTGTATTTTCTTGATCACTGCCTTTAAAACCATTCTTTGAACAAAGAGGGCTAGAATGGAAGGGAGGTATGTGTTGTTTCTTCTTCACCGTCCAATTTCAAAGTGAATATGTTGTTGGACAACAGAAAAGAGCATATTTCAACCTGTGAAACTTTCTTCTGTTTTACATTTTGCGGCAAAATTACATTTCTCTATTTTTTAGTGGAAATTATGAAATATTTGGGAAGCTCATTTCACGTGTTCTCTAGTTCTGAAAGAGTTCAGTAATTTGGAAAAATACTGCAATTATTATTTCACAGAGACAGTTTTTCATATTTTGAGAGCTGGTTTTCTAGATTATCCATTAGTGGGCTATTATATATTCCTCCTATAACACATTTAGATTTTATTGACATTGTTTCAGAAAGCCTGCTGCTGTTATTGCTTTTCAGGAAATATAAATCTGGAATTTTGTCAGAGTTAATGACAAATTAAAATAAAAATTAAATGCTTGTAAGCTAGAGTCAGCTTCTTCCTTCTAGCTGTTGTTTGCTGCAGGAAGGACTTTCCCACATACATACAAAGTTAAATATGAATATCCAATATGTCATGCAAAGCTACCACAAGGCAGTCAAGGCAGCTGAAGGTGTTCACACATGCTGATCTATACACAGACTTAGAGAACCTTGAGTCAAAGGCAAATAAATTCAATCGAGCAATTATAGGTGGAATCTTGGCCTCATGGACACTGGTAAAAAATTTCTATTAAATTCAGTAGAAAGAACACTCCAGCATCATATTTACAGGTGTGGCTGTTCTGAGATGTGGGGTGCCCTGAAGGATAATACTGCTCTACATCACCATACTTTTCTGCCATCTTTTTTGTTTAAGTAGAGTTTAGCATTCAGACATGTGATGAGCTGCTCTGAGCACAAACATTTACAAAATAAAGTGATTATTGTTTAGTTGCATCAGGCACTCCCTGGGAGAGACGTGATTGTTTAGAAGGGATACAGAAGCATGTCATTGGCTGAGATTGGCTTTAAGTGCCTCACAAAACACAAGAGAGCTACAGTGTATGTGTGGATACTTATACATGGATAACTATTAATTGGGTTGCTGTGCTTTCTTAAACTTGGTAAGTGTTTGAATATTGAAATTCCACAGCCGCCCATAAGATATTCAAACACGCTGTGCCAGGATAGACATTGGCATGTGCTACAGTGAAAACAAGTCACAGTTTTCATTTCACCTCCCTTCGAAATCAGCAAAAAGTTGACCTATCATGCTCATTTTCTTCCATGCTAAAATGATGAATTTTGAGGAATATTTAGGTTTGCACTTAAAAAGGAATGACATTTTAATTTGACAGTAGAGCATGTCTCTAGCCATTCGCATACCCTCGAAGCCTAATTATTCTTTCAGTTAATGTGCATATTTTTGCTGGAATATGGTTCATAAATCTATGTTAACGACACCTTGAATTTTAGTTTAACTGTTACAGACCATATTGCACACATGTACAAAAATGTAATCAAATAAATTTGTTTTTAATCTTCTGCCTTTTTTTCCTAAAAAGCTAAATATTTTCTGTTTTGTTCAAGTACTAACTTCATTATGAAATTCAGACAGCAAAATTTAGCATTTAGGGTTGCTGGGATTTGTGATGGTCATTTGAAATCCAGTCGCATTTTTGGTCTAAATCAAAACAATTTTGGTTTTAATTATTTTTCCTCCCAAGGAAACTTATTCAAATAATCTTGTTTCCTGGTACTATTTTATTTGATCAAGTATCAGTCAAGCTACTCCCAATTTATTTCACCTTTAAATAATATTTGAATAATTTTTGAATTTTGGGGAAGGAATTCCAGTTCCTGTGACTGAACAGATGTTTCTCCTTAAGTTCCTTTGTTTAATTATTTGCCTTATGTCACATTTCTGCAAATTAATATAGTTTCCTCACTGAAGTCACATTCTCTAAACTAACTTAGTCACTTTTATTGCATACAGGATCATGATCTACACGTTGTTCCACTGTTGATTCTTTGCTTTACCCCTGAACTGTCTGAATTAGCCTGAGCAAAAATGAGTAAAATAATATGAAACACCTTATAGGACGTTTAATTAAGTTAATATGACGTGCAGTGTGATATAGCAGCTGGTTTTAAGGACAGGATATATGCTTCCACTCCTTACAACCTCATATATTTGCATTCTTAAGTCCTAACGTCTGTGCGGTTCAATTACTCCAAGTGAGAAGTACAGTAACCTAACATATGGAAGGAAATTTGCTCTTCCCTAATGACACTCAAGTTATATCCACAAAGTTGTGTGATAACTCACATTACCTCAGACTTCATCCCAGTGACACAGGAATGGAAGAAGCATCAGGCTGCGTATAGTTTCTTTGACCCATGTGGGGTTCCTCTGTAGCTGAGGGTTTGGCACGCCTTCTTATCTGTGCCTCAGCAGCCTTCACAGGTATGTAAAAGCTTCACAGGGAAAGTAGTTACCATTCTGTTTGTCCCCAGCAAAGAGGATCTGAAGAAATTTCAGTGGTATATTTCTACATGAATGGAGTATCCTACTTTACAAATTGTGAATATTTTCCATAGTTTCACTAGTTGGTTTTTTTCCTTCTGGTACTGTTAGAATTAATTTCGACTTCTATTTGATGTTTCTGATGCCTTCATGTATGCAGAATTTCTGTTTTTATTCTTGGGCAGAGGCCTTTAATTCTGTCTGCTCTCCTCTCATATTGCTGCAGTTTTCTGAATTTTATTATTGATTGCAACCATAATATCACTATAAATGCCTAGCACCTTACCTCTGATTTTTTCAACTGTTTAAAGAATTTAAAAAATATTATTGTTTAAAATCAGGAAAACACTGTCTTTTGCATCATTTCATCTTTATTCTCTCCAGGAGCTGCCTTAGCCTACTGTATTCTTCTTTAAGTGAAAAACTGCTAGGAGTATTTAATTCCTTTTCTGTCTACTACTCTTAAAGAATATTTCTAATAAAAGAAATTTAAAATGTAAAATATTAGTTAAAAATTTCTGTGCGAGAAAAATAATGTACGGAGGTGTTTCCATAAAACAAACACACCTGTATCATGCTTTGTGCTCTTTTGACCAGGCTCTGACCAAAGGGAAGATGTGAAACCAAAAACACAAGAAGATTTTCTCATTCACACAAAATTCTTGTGCATCTGTACTGTCTTTCCCAACGGATAGCAGGGGACAGTTCCCTTTGCAGTGTATAAAGGAATCAAACAACAACTGGGGTAAAGCTTGTTTGCCATGTTCCACTGAAATAGGCATGGACACTAGATGGGTTCTTGCACTGCTTAAGAGACAGTGTAGCAGGAACACCTGTGCTTGCCACAGGAGCTCCTGCACACTGCTGGACAATTTCTAGTGCAGACCCCAAATAGTGAATAAAACAAGCAGATATTTAGTCAGCTACTACTGCTTGCTGTAACTTTCTGCCATACTGGTAGGTTTGTTGCCCATACCCTGGAGCAATTGTTTTACCACATTTTTAATAACCACTTCATTCTTTCTATCCCCATGAAAAGTTGTCTTTAGACATGAAGTCCTCCCTGGAGGTCGTATACCTCTTTACTCCCCACAGTTCAAGGGAGTGTGCCTTAAGCCTTGCCAGCATTTGCAAATTTAACATTTGTAATTTCAAAAATGCCAGCAATAAGTGGAACAGCGGGACTGACTTTTGCAGAGACGAGATTCATCATATGTCTTTAGCACAACCAAGAAACCTCTGAAACGCAGGGCTCTAGCTCTGCTATTCACATATTGGCATATTGTTGCTATGCTGCTGTTGCTGCTGTAAGATGGATATTATTTCTTCTTAGCGAACTGGCATAAGTGACTTCCCCCCCATCTCCCTCCCCTCTGCTGCCGACAGATGGAACAACAGTCGTCCTGTACTCGGTAGGAGATATGGGAATTAGTAGAAGTCATCTAGCTGTGCCATCAGGGAATGTGCTGTTGATACTTGAACTAGAGCATCAGTATTTTTGCTGTACTGAGTTTGTAACTAGCTTTTCTTTTGCCAGCGGCTGTTTTTGTGTTTGTTGCTGAAATTATAAATTCCTTCCATCCGCTCAGTTTCCTAAAGCAGCGGTAGAAGATTTCACAGACTGCTGAGAAGCCTGTCAGATACTTGCAGAGCTGATAAACTTTTCATTGGTGTCTTGGAGGTTTCACCTTCATTGGTGCATGGATATGTTCTAGAGGATGAAATACTGCACTATCTCATGGATAAAAATTTAAAATTCTACATGTTTTTTACAGTTTATAGTGTCTAAATAGAATTTGAAAAGAAAAGACGGTACTGTCACCCAGAACCTGAAAGTAATCTAATGCTTTGAACCTGCAAACACTTATGAATGGGTGTTGTCTCATTGGATTTCCTTGCTGGTGTAATTCAGGCTACTCATGAGCATAAAGGTTATCATACACGTAACTGCTTGCAGGGTCTGAGCATCAGTCCTGCATGCAGGTTTTCATTTGCACATAGTACAGAGCCAGGACAAAAATGAAGTAATTTGGATGGTTTTAGTTTCTTTGTGCTTTAGGTTTTTGACTTCCAGGCAATTCTGAACATGATTTATAGTTGCAGCCACGTCAGTGGAAGTTAAAAGAATTTAATGCCCTCATTTGTTCTTACAGAAGTCAGGTGTTATGTGATATGAGATCTGTAATGATGCTGCGCATAAAAATGGAAGTGCAAGGAGATTCCTTGGGATGCAATTCCTTTACAGCTCACTGCCTCTGATTGATTTGAAAGGCTGCATTACACATTATAAATGGATTTTGACCATAGCAACATTGCGTTCTCTACTACTAGAAGCTGGATTCCCATTTACAGTGGCAGCTTTTTGGCTTGCCAGAATAACTGACCTTGGGTATAAGTCACTATGTCAGCCTATTACAAGATTATAACATGCATAGTGAAATAGCAGAAGCTAAGTTTCTTATCAAGAAGCCCTTTGAGTAATACAGGACAGAGGGATGAATGCAGCTGTTCTAAACAGTCAGTTGAAGAGGAATATTAAAAGACAGAGAGGGCCGAGCGACCACTGAGGGGATGGAAATCAGGGACGTTCTTTTGGGTGGGTACCTCTGTAGTTATCATTCAATTCTAATTCACAGTAGGACTTCTCTCATGAAATGCTGTGAAAACATAGACTTTCCACCAAATGTCTACGTTTCAGACAGAGACCTCACTTACATTGGTAATAATATAAACATTGCATGGGGGCAGGAAAAAAACACAGAAGCAAACAATTTCATATTGTAAAAAGGAGGTCCAAAATATCTTGGCAGTGGCCAGTTTGTCACTTACTGCCTCAGGTTTCCTTGCCAGCATTTAAATTAAACTGGACTAGAATCAAATCAGTTCTATCAGTACCCTGTTCTAACCTTTGGTTAAGCTGATAATTTTCAGCTTGTTAAAATGTTTAATCTATATCAAAACCGCATCACACTGTCACTCCTTGGCACATTGTGTGACTGGTGAATAGAAATCTACCCAGCATCATTGTCTTGCACAGTTACAGAATATTAATTCCATGGTCTCTTTATGAGCCACTTGGTCCTGCCAGTTGCCTAGCGTAGAGATGCAAAACATTTTTTCTTCTTCTGAGAAATGTGATTTATTAGATTATTATCCAAACAGAATGCCATTTCAATAGTGCCAAATATGCACCATTCAAGAGAAACAGACATTCACAGGGAAAAGATCTTCACCACTACAGTCAAGCTCAATGAGCCTACGGTCTGTGAAGTCACATTTAATTCAATTCCAAAACCTCCCTTCCAAATAGTTCAAGAAATGTCTGTTTGTGTTAATTCCTTTTGCTCAGCATTGTCACTTGTGATACATTTGTCAATACCTAATGGCCACATTGATTCACAGAATAATGGCCAAAGGCTGGAAAAAAAAAATTTCTCATAATCTCTCCTGCTTTCTGTGACATGCTATAGTTTCATCTGTTTCTTTAGAAATTGTAACATGTTTTTAAAAAGAATTTTTTATTATTATTTTTAAACTTCATGTGGAAATCAAGAGAGATTTTCACTGAATTTGTTACAAAATAAAATGAGAGTTCAGAGCAATCCCAGTTTTATAAAATAAGGAATCCAGTGAGCTATTTTTATTATTGTCAAACAGCTCAGATAACCACAAGAAAGGCAATACAAGAAATCAGATTTCTCTGGGAGAGGCTATTGCATCCTATGAATAGAGAGTAAAATGTTAAATAAGTTTAATTTTCTATTTGTTTCTATGTTTCTGTTTGTGAATTGCAGTCATAGAGGAACAGGTGCTAGCTTTCTTAAAAAAAAAAAAAAAAGTAAAGAATACTCTCAGAGCTGTAAGCTCTTTCTTAACAGAGAAGAACTGGCTAGAAAAGAGATTTCTTTTGGCTGTTGCGTGGCATTCGGTATTACCTGACCTCAAACCACCTCTTGGAGAGGAGAGTCAAAAAAAACTGGAAAGCACATTTCTCAACTCTCAAGAATTGCAAAATGTGTATAATATAAGAGATAATCCCGGGGCAGGAGTGAAAAGGCTGAGAAAGGGATCATACTTCATACTAGGCAGGCTTTGAAAGAGGGGTTAAATCACCTTTACTCAGCCAAAGCAGAGTGAAGAAATTGCAAAAATCATCAAAGAGTTACAAAACGTAAGATATCAAAAGTATCATCTGTGCATTCCTGTGACCATACCTCCAGCTCTTTGCTGCTATTTCAGCTTCCTTGCAGCTTCTTTCTCAGCATATAGACTGGAAAGAGATTGCAATGCCTTGTCCTCCTCTAACTTCTCCAGTTCAGGTGTCCTTGCACTGCTGCTTTCATACTTGATGCTGGATTTGCCGTGTATTTACTGGGACCATCGAGGAACTTCAGTATTTACTGAAAATTTACGGGGAAAAGTACTTCATTAAACTGTGAGCATGCTTTGAGTAAAAACTAGACACCCTTTCCTAAGGCTCTGTTGGTGGACTTTATAAGACCCTCCTAAGACATTAAACCATGAACAGAAAAGAAACCAGTGTAGAAGATTCTACTTCTGCTGTGCGGATTGTGCTTTTGCTGTGTGTTGTATTTCTACCCAACAGAAACAGGAATATTTTATCAAAACCCATGCGGTTTTTGTTTCAGACTTTTCACTGACTGTTTGTGGAAGAGACAATAAATCAAAGACAAACACATCCAGTTTATTATAGTATCATGCTTTCAATTTTACCATTGGGAATGTGGATCTTTAGATAACTCTTTGACTCCATAGCCTGCATTATTTTTGCATATATGCCAAGATGATCTCTAATTGAAATTGTTCCCACCTTGTTCTACAAAGTTGCTACCAAATCTCAGTTACTAGAATATGTATATAGTGAGTAGAGAGCCATTTGTGATTCCTCATATTTTGTTTGCATGAAAATGACTATTATGATTCAATTTTAGCAGCATTTCTAGTCTAGTTCTATTCTCATTAACTCAGCTTTACTGAAAATGGTAATAATAGTTTCCACAGGTGCTTTCTGATTAATGTGTCCTCCCTGGAAACTATGAGCAAAAGTATAGGTCTGTTATTAAAAATGTGAAGACTGTTTTGTGCTACATACCTATTTCTGAAATATTCTGTTAGGAAGTGAAACAACAGAACAGTTGGGGGTAGGAAGCAGGAACTGGGCCAGGAATTAGTCTTCAAAGGGAAAGATTTTTATCTGGTCTGCTGATAATCAAATTTTGTTTCACTTAATGTAAAATCCCTCCATGCATTTGACTTCTGGTGTGTTTGGTTGTATTATGTTTGTATGGCTGCATGTAGGGTAAACTTAATAGGATAGTAAGCATATACTTAAGTGAATCACATAATAAAGGATCATATGATGAGTGTTTATACTCTGGTTTTCTTCTTTTTAAGGTACCTGATCATGGGCATCAAGGTTGTGCTGAGATCATGCTTAGAAAATAGGTCCTGTGGCATCTTTGGATGCAAGTTGCCCTTCTTCCTGAGGATCTGTAGCCAGCTGCAGCATATGGGAAATCAGGAGAATTCATAGTGTGAGGACTTACGAGGAGTCAGCCATGTGCACTGCCACACTTACGATTTGAGATTATCTGAAAGCACATACCAGATTAGCAGATGGATACAAGCAACAGCATGGTGTTGAAAATAGAGTAATTGCGGGAGCAAAGAGTCCACAGGAAATTCTGAAACTTCAGATATTCTATAATCCAAAAAGGTGCTTGTTGCTGTGCTTTGGATGAGAAAGCTGTAAGTGAATAAGACACATTTGGATATACATTGATCTGGGCAGAAGAAAGTCACCCATCAGAGATCTTTATGTCTTTCTGAACAGAATAGGTTCCTACAGGGTAAATTTAAGCTTTAGATTTTCCTTTTTCTCCTTCAAATACTCATCTCAGATTTATAATAACACATATGACATATTGAAGAGATAAGAAACAAATTCATGTTAGCAGTTTCCGAGTACCTGACAACTTTTCAAAGGACAGGATTAAATTAACTATGGGCATGAAACAGTTGTGCAGCTTTCCCTATTTTTGGTAAGGAAAAACTAGGAAAAAGGAGAATAATAGAGGTGATGTTCTTTTGTCATCTTTTGATGACAGGAAAGCTGTCCTTCATGGTTATCCAAGAAGAGATGGTGGGGTCATGGGAGGTTAATAGGGCCCTGCAAGCAAGGAGCAGGCCATGATAAATGGCGGTTCCTTTCCCACAGTGGAAGAGCAGTCCAGAAAGCTTTGGGAAAGTGAATAGAGACTGGGATAAAATATCATTTGAGCAATCTTCTAACATTTGGGGAATGTTTGTTATGTTTTGTATTATTTTTCTCAAAAGCATGCAATGTTATTAGGATTTTTTTCTTCCAGTCATATCTTGATTAGACAAATAATCTTTATTCCTCTTAATCAACCTACCCATGCAAGAGTAGTGTAAGATTTAGTTAAAAAAAATAAAATACCTTTATGTTTAAAATAATTTCCTTTTTTTTTATTTAAAGAGAAGGAGAAACTTCAGTTTGAATTAGAAATCAAGTAAAGACTCATGCAATCTAGATGTAAATGTAAACTACTTCAAGAACTAGTAAGTACTTAGGTATTTATCAATTTCATTATATTTCTGCATCTTTTCTGATAAGAATTAACTGTGTTTCATAGTTACCATTTTTCAGTGTGTTCTGCATCTCCATCCTGTTGATACTGAAATGTTGATACTGAAAATTTATGTCTGCAGTGTTGACTTAGTTAAGTTTAGTTCATTAAATCAGAGCTCTTTGCCATTTAAAATTGCAGAGCTGGAATATAGGTATGAATTGTATAGCTTAATTTATTAAATGCAGTTTGTTTACTGCCAACGTCTTGAAATACAAATCATACTTGAGGAATTCCAAAGCAGGTATACCTAGAAAAACAAACTTTGACACCTATAAGCCTGCTGAGCAAAGTCAGGAAAAATTAAAGCAAAAAAAAAGTAACATAAGTCTTCGGAATTTTTTTCCCCAGTCCCAGATAACTATAACTACATAATAAATTAAATAAAGTTCTCAATTGTTCTAATTTCACATAGTTGTGTATCAAGGTAAAAAAAATAAAAATAGAATCTTTCATGTCATTAAAAATAATATAGAAGTATCACCACAAAAATGAAATGCAATTAATATTTATCATTTGTGTGCGTCTTTTGGACTTAACTAACAGTATTTTTTGAGTATAGAGTCCTGCCTTTTCTTTTCCAGCTGTTCATTCCACTAGTTGTCTCCAAAAAGTTCAGAATAACATGCCTCTGCCTATGTATATGGTGAACTAAAAACTTTCAAAAGCTTAGATTTAAGGGTTGTCCTTGTTAGCCAGCAAATATTACAGTGGACACAAGATTAAACTAAAAATTTGGTTCTCAAAAGATGAATGCTTCCATTGTAAACAAGAGAATTCAGGCAACATTGATTGTTCAGATTTATGTCACTACTACAGTGGCACCACTACTCTATGGCAGCTGGTAGGATCTTTTTTGTTGTTTCACCTTTGAAGAAATGCAAGTGTTCAAATTGTTGTAATTGTTACCTGGCTAATAAAGTGGATTTCTTAGTATGAGAGATAACAGTGTCAATAACACTTTGTCAGAGCAAGTTAGGATATTTACAGCAAGGCAAATTTTTTTACCCGGGAGGGTATGCGGTTTTTGCTACCTCTTACTTTAAGCTGTTCTAGGCTGGTCAACATTGCTATTGCATAGCTTCACAAAAGGATCCTGCTGCCTGGGTAGCTTTCAGCTATGAGTAGATGTTTGCTTTGTCATTTCTCTTCTTTCTGCAGTACAGGGAAAGAAAAATGCTACTGGATGTATATCATATTTAAGCAATAAGGCCAGCGTAAGCCTTTTATCATGTAGATGAGGATGGATAGGGTAGTTAAAGTCCCCTGGTACTTTAGACAGTTTGATCCTTATCTGACATTAAAAAAAAAAAAATCTGCCATAAAGCTTTTCTTACTATTTTAAGCTAGCATTTTAAAGAGAAAATGATTGACACATTTCTGTTTTGATTTTTCTGTATTTTTTCACGTCTAGTTTGCACTTAAAACAAGCTAGTAGTCACCATGTACAGAATAACTTAGAACTTAGAACAGTGCAGTTATTATCTGTTCCTAGAACAAGTTGAGGGCAGGCTGGGGCTGTCATCCCTACACAAAACATATGAAGAAATGAGGAATAAAAGGAATGAGCAGAGTAACTGATTTTTGTTTGCATTAGTTTTGTCAAGGAAGCATGGATTTCAGTAATGACATTCCAGTCACTTCTGCTCCCTTGTTTATATCCAGTTATGCACTACGTTTATTCTGAAATAAATGAGGCTTTAGTTTTTCTTGCTAGTTACATTAATTATGCGGCTTTTATGTTTTTAACTAATGGTGATTATTCCTGTATTAGGTAATTCATCTCTGTGTTAGAAACCAGCATTCACAAATACCTTTATTAGGTGGGCACTTCACAATCAGTAATAATGAGAACCACCTTGATCATTTATTAAGAAGTGTCGTGCCACACAGTTCACTGGTTTACCTGGTACAATCTACAGGGTTGGAAAGTGAACGTACTGGATGTTTTCTAGCAAACAAAATTAAATTGTGATGCACTGAGCTGCAGATGTAGGTTTACTGTTGCCCATATATACAAAGGATCAAATCTCTCCAGAAGTCTCTGGGAGTATGTTGTAGATGCGTTCAATGATGTTGAAAAAGATGAACCAGACATTTTCCCTTCTTTCTCATCATTCAAGACAAAACTCTTCATCTTTACCTCCCCTCTTGCAAGCAGATTGTGATGAAACATTATTATAGCTTGTTCTGCTTACAATTTTTAATTATTTTATTTATATGTTACATTTGTATTTCAAAGGAAATAACTTTAATTTGCTCTGACAGTATATCAGGAGAAGAACTGTCCAGAATGGAGTTAGAAAGTGTCAGGAAATTTTAAATTTTATTTTATTCTAAAGGTCTATCTAGTAGAGGGCTGCAGATCATTCAGCCCTCTCATTCAAACTCTCATTCATGGCTTGAGGACAAGGTCACCGTACAGTCAAGGACTCCAATATCTATAGCTCAATCTGGATCCAAGGGAGACTCCCTGATGTGGAATTCCAGGACTTGAGTACTGCAAACAGATGTACTGGATGAACACCTTGGACAAAGTAAAGCTAAAAGCGCTGATTCCCCAGGCTTAGACAGTTCTCAAAAATGTATAGCAGAATTTTGCTTGAAATACTGTTTGGATTTTGTCAAACTGAATTTTCCTAACACTGTTTCACATAATTTCTGACTAGACCTAAACCATAGTGGCAAATATAGCATTTAGCAGGCTTTTGCTCCTGGAAAACATTTCAGCTTGACACCTGACTGTAGCCATCTCTGCTCATAAATAGATGATTGTACCATAAAACTGACTGTAGACGCAACATTACTAGGAATAATCTAACTATTCATGTGTACATGAATACTATGATTATGAGACAGGAAAAAAAGTCTCTCTTTTCCAATCAGCAGAGTTATTATTTAACTCAAATTATATATTTAAGACATAAGTGTTGGTTAAAGGAAGCATAATCTTGTGGCTTTGCTTTAAAAATCCTGATGCCACACTTGACCCTGAAAGCTATGTGGATTTAGAAAAGATTTGTGAATGGGTCAAAAATGAAGTTGTGCAAATGTGTACATGGCTCTAGCTGTTGTTCCTCTGTAGATGTCAAAGAAGGTCATGATCATTAGAGTGGAATGGTCCCTGAGGTGATTTCTGCCACATCCATGAAGACTTTGAAGGTGACTTGTTTGTTTCTTATATATTCAGTGAAGTACCAATTATAACCTTTAAAGCAGGTTATATATGTTTATGTGATTTTTTAAGCATATGGAAGTATGATGTAGGTAGCTTTTGCATACTCAGACTTAACGCTGATCTCAGTGTAAGTTCTAATGTACTTCTTGCAGATGTCTTGTTTATCTATTGGCACTGGTAGCATCCCTTAAGTACAAGAGAAGTGGACCTTATTGCCATATATTTCCATATATTGCCATATATGTATATCCATCCCAAAAGGTTCTCTCTCTTTTTGTCTTTCACTCCTCTGCAGTGGAGCAGAAGATTAGACTGGGTACCTTTGTCTATTTAGTCGATGATGTATTCCCTGATTGCATAATTAAGACAGGGATTCTTAGAGTGGAAATTTTCTTTGATCACAGAAAAACACGTCCTGAGGAAATAAGTTTTCTTTCTGATTTGGTCATCAGGTTCTGTCACTGTTTTGTTGCAATGTTTCCTTTAACCACATTATGGTTGCTAAAGAATAATATTCTAAATATATGTCTTTGAGTTTAAAAGGGTGATTTTACAAGCCAACATTTAAACAATATCCTAGAAAACAGTTTATAGAAATGATCAATGAAGGTTTTTTTCCATAGCTGAGAAGCTGACTACAAATATCCATGCTTGAATTTTTTAAGGGGCTGTTCTAATGGCTGTCACTGGAGTGTTGTGTTAATAATTCAACAGTAAAGGATTTCAATACTATTTGTGACTCCCTCTGCTCCCTCAACCCTTGATCTGAGTTTTGGTTTTCACATCACAGTCAATTGTTTGAAGCTAAATATCTATTTAATATGTGCAATATACATAAGCAATAAATCCTACTCCCAGAAAGAAATTGTCTTATTCTAACAGTGACTACATCAAATCCCAAACTCTCAACACTCAGAATTAAGGATGAATATGATTTTTCAGATTCTCCATACTGTTTTCCAAATTGCTAAGTTGCTGGTTAGTGTTGTTTGCTCCCATATTTACAAGCAAATTTAATGTAATTACCAGATATTTCATGTCAGGAAATAGGAAACAATTTTCCTCCAGGCAGATGGGTGGAGATCGTTAGGGAAGTGACTATTCACTTCTGGATAACAAATTCTCTGCACTTCAGCAATTCAATGCATTACTGGCAACCTTCCTATCTCCTGCTCTTTTTCTGATACCTTGAGGCATGTGGTCCTTTGTATAGTAGTCATATTTTAGAGGTGTTTCATGCCTTTATTGTACAGAAGGTAATAGGGTAGATGTTCTGGAGAATGTTTTTTATTTCAGTTGCTATTGCATTGTTTCCCACAGTTGCAGGAGACTGGATCTGGTGACTGATGCCGTCCCTTCAAGCCCTGAGTATATGTCTTGAGGCATTAAGGAATTTGGGCATAGAAAATAATAATATCTCGGTACAGCTTCTGCCTATGCAACATACAAAATTACAAATATGTGATTTTAATGGACCTTTATATCTCTCAACTTGAGTATCATTTAAAACTGACAGACTTTGACCCTGTGTCTCTTGAATGCATTGTTGCCACCTTTTCATTTTGAGATTTCAAAATATTTTTCAAAGGAAAACAACTTAATTGTGTTGGTGTTGGTTGTCTTGCTAAAGTTTTAGCTTGTGGAACAAAATAACAGTGAGTGTTTTTAGCTTCCAGAAATCTAAGCATTTTAAACATAGATGCCAAGATATGAGGTATGTCTCTGATTGTTCTGGACAATTTCTATATACAACAAAATCAAAGCTAAGGTGAAAAGAGAGCTTTAGGGCACTAATAGTAATATTTAGAGAGCAGGAGATATTAGAAAGTAGAAGATGTCGGAATCCTGTATCTGTACTTCCCGGCATGACATCCCAGGAAATGTGCTGTGCAGTAATCCTTGCAGGGATAGTTTGGTAGTGTTTAAGAGGGTATAAACACAGTGATGATATATAATTATGAATCTAAGTATTTAATACTTGGAGTGAAACATCTGAACTACTTTGCAACAAAGTCAATATTGAGTCTGAATGAGCTTTCTCTTTTTCCTTTCAACAGTGAGGTTTATTCACAAAAATTAAAAGAATTTGTACTTTGGCAGTTTTGCAGAAACTGCCTGCAGGCCTAAATATAATTGTGATTTGTTGGGAGAAAAGGAGGGAGAAAAAATGTGATCAGCTCTCTGTTTTGGCAACTGAAACCTGAGCTGTTTCATTCAAGACTTGCGTGCAATTTTTCAAACTTTCTTAAGAGAAATACAGTAAAGGAATAATTATTTTTGTTTGAAATTAAAAGCTTTTCTAAACCAGGTCTAAAATGGCATAATTCCAGCAGAATTCTACTCAAGGAGGCACAGTAAATGTTTTTTTTTTAGGTTCATAGATTATGATTTAAACATATACGTAAGAGACCTAATACTCTTCTTCAGAGAATCTCCCTATAAAAACTGGATCTTACTAAAGTGGCAGATATGATTTAAAATGTTCTGGTATTATTATCTGCTTCCCTTTCTGTTATACTGATTAAAATCTGGTAGTACTGTAAACAAGATACAGGACTGGGTTGATCTTACCCCAGCTGGGGCAAAACTGGTCTATAAAAGGCTTGTCTGAGTCTGTGCCTATGTGCCAGAGACCTTCATCCTTCCAGTCATGCTGGCCAAATACATACAAAGGGAGGAAAGTTTGACAAGCAATGAAGTTTACTTTTTTTGTTCCTTACTTTAGTGGAAATGAGGAAATTCAGACTGTTTTAACCTATGATTGATTGGTCTTTCTTACATGACCTGCTAAGATGTCTTTATTTCTTTATATAGCCTTACATACTGTGTAAAGATATTTTTATTGATGCAAAGCACCTCTATAGTTTTAAGTGTATAAAGAAATAATCAACTAAAAAAATCTCTTTGTCACTTGTACAAGTGAAAATCTTCATGAAAACCAAATCTGAATGGTAAATTTTTTGTATTACATGGGTTTATCATTTCCAGCTATTTTAAACAGCAGTGAATTGTAATCTTAACGATGCACATTGAAAGTATATATTTAAGATTTTCATGCTATATTGAGATATTCTGCATCATATTTCAAATCTGTCATGAATACCATTGTGAAATACAAAATATAAAATATTGTTATTGTAATAAACTAATGCCACCTATTGACTTGAAACTAAACTAAAACATCTGCTGTTTTGTGGGAAATATTTAGCACCAATATTCAACTTTTAGAAGTTTATTTAAGATTCCAGATGGAACTTCATATCTAACAATTTCCAGGATATAGCTCAAGACTAGATTTCTAAAAAGTGTATAGAATATAATGAATGGAAATTAAGACAAAGTAAAATATATTGTAAGATGTTGATATATTTCAAATACATTGATATTTGCAACGAGACTATATCACATTCTGTTTCTTTGCTCTTTGCCTTACTTTTGCTTTTTTTGGTAGCACCTCTACATATTTCCCTTTATTTTTTCAATTTTCTTCTTGTCCTATTCCATCTACCCTCCTCTCCTTTATTTACAGATGCACAGAAAAAAGTATTCAGAAATCTTTCCCCCCCACTTAATCCTTTTCCTTTGATTTCTTGACTCTTTTTTTTTACTCCTTAACTTTTCTAAGACTTTTTGTTCAGTATTATTTCACAGCTTTCTCTTTCTTCTTGCATTTTTGGCATCTGTCTCATGTAAATAATACTCTGCCACTACCTTTTCCTCAGATGCCTTGTTTCCTTCTTTTTTTTTTCTTTTTTTTTTCTATTTTTCTCTTGTCTTTTCCTACTTCTCATGCTTCCTTAATCTATTATCTTCTCTGTACTTTTCTTCTGCTTCCCATCATTAACTGATTGCTTGTCTGCTACCAACAATTCAGCTTCTAAAAGATGGATTTTAGAAGTGTTCTAAATCTAGGTCAGTAGCAAAATATTGGTTAAAAGTTATAACCCCATTGGTTTTGTTATATTCAATTGGTTGTAGGTTACAACCCTACACTCTAGAATTTTTTATTATCTAATATTGATGCTGTAGTGGAGCACAAACACCTCATTCTTGGGTAAGAAATCTAGTACAAGTACTTGGACTACTTGCTATGGTACAAGTACAGAATGAGAAAAAATAAGAAATAAGAGGCAGCAGCATGATTTCTGTTCAGGAACCCTTTATTTTGTCTTCTCATCTCTTGTTTCACTGTGCTCTGGTAGATCATGCTACAGAATGATTAAAAATAAATATTCTGAGAGATAGATTAAATATATTCAAATGCAATCACAGATAAAAGTGTGATTCAAGTTTCAAGTTTCTATTGTTGTCACTCAAGGCGATACTTAATGTGAGCAATGCATTGAGATCAAGATGAAGCTCTGTAGTCAACAGCAGGGATAAGAGCTTTTTGAGTCTTAATTTGTGTATAATTGTGTCTGAATAGCAGCTTTTCTTTTCTTTTTTCTTTTTATTCCTCTGATTTACTAATAGTACAGATAGCCAAATGAAGAATGTGAACCTAGTGCTATGTGGAAAGCAGAAGAAAGACCTGGAAAACAGTACAGAATTAAAGAGATCTCTCATTCATTAATTTTCTTTGCTGAGTCAACTATTTGAAAACTGGTAGAGAAAGTAGATAAGCAGTCTCCACCTGAAATGTACACATTATTGATTTGCTCATGTAAATTAAGATTCAGATTACTTAATACTGATTTTTTAAATTTTGTTTTCCTGAGGATTGGTTGCTATTTTTTGGTAGTGGTGTTTTATTAACTGTTTTTAAAAATTAATTGAATATATATAATGAACCCCATTCCACCAGTTACATGGGGCTTAAGAAACTCTTTAGAAGGACATATAGATCCATCACTTTAAAATTTAAAAGGTTCTCCTACAGGGGAATTACAGACAAGTAATAATGAAGAGAGATGTGAACACAGATGAAGATCTGGCATGTTCTCCTTTCCAGTTGTTGCCCAGATAAAGAGAGAGCACGGACGAATGACCTGTTAAGCAACGCTGTCCTGCCCTTGTAAGCAACTGGTGAGCAAGCTTGCCCCAGTGTCGTTCTGTGGTTCTGTGGTTCAGGTGGCAGAGTAAGGTTGCACCTCACCAGAGGCAGCTGAATCTGGGGGCGTACAGGACCTGGGGGGTCCTCTTATCCCAGGTCCAGCCCACTGCAAGGCTGAGCACATACTCCCAGCAGAGACACGTACACAGTACTAACATGGCTGAGTGCACAGGCCAACAATGACAGAAATGTGTCTTTCTCAGCACAGCTCTCATCCAAACAAGAGCAGCACAGACTGTTCCTCTGCTCCAGATTATTAGGTTTGAAGTCCATTAGTGGAGTATACACATTCACATATGCAATACACAAGTCTCTTGTGTACCTAGCATTACACGCTCAATCCACTTCGTACCAAGCCCCTTGAGTTGTTAGCACCTGGGCACTCAGGACCCCTCCAGCTTGTGGTCTCTCAATCTTGTTGCACTTGGCCAGCCCACGTTGTCACCTTTTCCCTCACACACGGGATCCACCTTGATCCTGTCTTTTCCCCACCTTTGACTCTTCTTATCACTTAATAAGTTTCTCACATCCCCCAATCGCCAGAAAAAATCTTTTTGATAAGTTTTATGCACTCTCCCAAATCTCTCCTGCCAGTAAGTTCCATGCTCATTGAGACATCAAGACCCTCTACTTCCATGCCTTTACAGGGAGAAAGCTCCTTTCTGTAGCTCTTTTTGTTGAACTTCACACCAGGAACAATAGTCCAACAGATCTCATTAGGTGGTCTTAGAGATTAACCATTTCTGTGTGCTCTCTTTGCAGTGATGACTAGGTTATGAGGGGCCCTCTACCTTTCAATGTCCCTCTAATTTTCCCCAGATCTTTGTTTTAGGTAGGATTAGCCTTTAATTGGATAATTTAACAGAAATTACTTCCAAATTTCAGGTAGGAATCATTATAACTAATAATACAAATAGATATGCTGCACAGATAGTTTAAGCTAGTCATATCTGAGGAGAAAAATAATTGCAAGAGCACACCTGTCTTGAGACATCTCTTACAGGATTTGCTTTTTGGTTTCTAGAGACTATATCTCTTCGTTCACTATAGAGATAACATGGGTGACTGGTTTTATGCAGATGTCAAACTTTCAGATGGCTAAAGAAGGCACTATGACCCATATATGTATTAATATATATGTATAAATGACATAATAATAATATAATATAATAATTATAATAATTTATAACAAGATATTAAGTAAATAATTTACTGATTGATAAAAGGTAATTGGATGGAAATCTAGTCCTATGAGGAGGACACACCGACATTTGAAGTTAGTATAGTTTTGTTTGTTTGAGATATGACTTCTACCACCATGTCAAATATTAGTAAAAACATTTAATTCATTTTTTTCTAAAGAGGTTATCTCTATGAAATATTCAATATGGATAAATTATGCTTTTTATTTAGGACATGATGAATAAAATAAATGGAATTACAATTATATGAGTAAATGTTATTTCAAGCCCTCAAGCAGCAGGAAATAGCTTCCTAACAAAATTACGTAACAGCTGCTATCACTAGTGATCAGCGGGATAATGTTTTCTCTCTTTTTCTCTTGTAGCAATAAGAGTTATTTAACAGTATTGTCTTCAACAGGTTGTAAAGTGAAGAATAATGAAAAAAAGCAGATAAAGGGGACACATGTAAATATGGAAGTGGTAAGACAGCTTGTGTTCTTTCATTTTGACCTGGTACTGTCTTCTTTGTACAGTAAGAGAGTCTTATTGCGTAGAGGTTTTTTTTATTTTATTTTTGATCACTAGAACAAGAAGTGATCGTTCAGGCCCTAATGAAATAAACATTTAGTTTATATAGCATCAATGCTTGTGAAAGCCTGAAAATTCTGGCTTCAAAGCAGAAATAAGATGATTTTGTCAGAGTTACATTTTATGTATGGATTGTAACGTAGCTATGTAGTTACAACCAACATAGTTATGTAATTACAACTGCCTCACTTTGAGGGCAAGTCAGTTTCTTTGGGTCGGTTAAGTTATGAACAAAACTGGAAATAAGTCATAGCCAATTAAAAAAAAAGTATATTTTCCGAAGAAACAAAGAACATTGTGAGTACTGAGCAATACTGCAATGATAATGTGATACAGGCAGGAGAGTATTAATGCAAATATTTAGAGACTTATGTGCCAGCAAACACTGATGGAATGAAGAGGGAAAAAGAAAGATTTTGCCCACAAACTTTTATGTACCATAAATTCTACAAATTAAATTGCTAAAGGAAGTACGGTACAAAATATTTGTAAGCTCAGGATCGGTGGTATTAATTTAAAAAAAAGACCTTATTTGGTCCTAAGACTTGATATTTACCAGGTATAACAGAGCACGTATTACTCTTTGACCAGGTAGTAGTTTCTCAGTCCGTGGACAGGTCTTACTTTTGTTGGAGAAAGCCTTTATAATTCCTGTATTCGTGCTTCAAACATGTTGCTATTAATAACATGTATGCAGATCTTGTTGATCTTCAGGCAAAACATACCTCAGGCAAACATTTAAGAACTTAGCTCGATTACCTTGAATCCATTCTAGCCATAGCTACCAGAGGAATTTTGTTTCTAGCAGTCCTCCCATTAGAGCTGGGTGAAATGTACAGTGACATTTTTGCAAAACCAAATTTGTTCACATGGTTTTCCTTTAAAAATAAATAAAAGTTAATCAAGCCTACATGTCAACTTCTAGTGAAAAGTCAGAAACCTATCATCATTTTCAGTGTTTTGTTAGGCACTAACAGCATTTCTCACAAAAATCCTGAGTAGCATATTACCTTACTTCTGAGCGGTAATATATGTGCACACTTACAGTCTGGAAGAGGAAACAGAGTTAGTCTGTATTTATTCTAAGAGTGAGTAACTTGTTTCCCTTTATGCGTATTTTCAGCCTAGAATGAACAGAATTAAACAGAAAGGAAGGAATTTATATCTGATTTTATTTACGGTAGCAAGACCCAGACTACTAGGAGTAACTTTACTCAAGAGTTCAAGGGCTGACTTAAATTAGAGATCAAGGCAAAGGACAAAATCTCCTCTGCCAGATCCTTTTTGCCCTCGAGTCTTGCATAAAACAAAAAAAAATCCACTCTAGTGGATTGCAGCATATCTGGTAAGACAAAAAATTCCATGTTCATTACAAGAAAGCAATTTTAATTCTTTGTAGTTCAGCCATGAGTCAGTAATTGCTACTATATCTATTTTATTACTTAGGAACCTTCCTCTCACCCTTCTCTCTCCCCTCCCCGTCACTTTTTTTTTTTTTTGAGTGGCTATTGAAATAGAAGGAAGAGTTACAGTCAAATCTGCAAATGCATTAAGAAGTGCTTCACCTTTAAAGAATAACAATCTTATTCCTTGTGTCAAATCAACCTCCCTCAAAATATAAATTCCAGTCCGGACACATAGTCCTGACTAAAAGTTCAAGGACCCCATTTCTGAAACATGGTAGGTTATCACAGAATCACAAGTTCATTCGGGTTGTCAGAGACCTCTGATATTGATCAAGCCCAGTCACCTGCTCAAAGCAGAGTCAACTTCAAAGTAGATCAGGCTGCTCAAGACTTCCAGTTCAGTTTTGAAAATCTCCAGGAGCCTCTCTGGATAATACAGCTTGGTGTTTGAACACTTGCACCTGGATTATTTTTTTTCCCTTTTCTCCAGTCAGAACTTGCTTTGCTACAGCCCATTTTCAGAGAAGAGCCTTGTTCTGTCTTTTCTGTTACCCCACTTTCTGTAGTGGATGACACTGCTTTAAAAAGTCACAGATTGTGCACGCATGTAGATAAGTTTAAAAGCTCCTTTGACTAAGAGACAGTGTTAATCTAGCTGAAGGTCCCTCTGCCAGTGGGAAAGGCACACTTCTTTCCCAGCCCCACCACAGTCAGAACTGGATTTCTGCTGGATATTTTACAATCATCTTATATTAATTTGCCAAGAAAATATTAGACTTCCATCCCAAAATGCCCTGGCATCCTCTGCTTACTGTCTTGGTGATATCAGTTCACTCACCACTGAAGAAGTTATTCTTTTTTCTTCCCCTTCTTTATACTACCCAGTCATAGCATATAAAAAACCATCTTTTTTTCTTCAAGAATTACAAAACTGATACTTTTTGAATCTTTTCTGATCATGATTATTTGTACCTGAAGTCATTTTAGTACTGCCCTGGAACATAGATGCAGTTGGCATAAGTTTTTCTCACAACACATTGCAAGATAGAGTTGGCTTTGGTGTTTCTGATTTCCCAGCCTGCTTGTTTGACTAATTAGATGTTGGGTACTGTAGATGTTTTTGAAGTTGTTTATTCCCTGTCTAATGACATTACATGTGTCACAGCAACTGGTAATGTGAGGCACTCAGTTTAGGAGATATACAGGGAACAGCTGGGGTTAGCCACTGCCAGTCTACAGAGAGCCTTGTTTTCTCTTTACTCACAAAAAACATGCTAGAAATGGAGAGAAAGAAGGAAAAAAAGCAGTAACATACTAACACTCAAGCGTCCATTACGTACATTGCTACTATCTATTTAATGTCTCAGAGAGGGGGGACAAAGGCACCAGCTCTGGTTCTGTGCATCTTGACCTATCTTTAGTTCTGAAATTTTGGCTTGCAGCATTTTATTCCACTTTGGGCAATACCTACTTTGCTTTTAAGTTTCTAGCAGATATTCTAGTAAACTGTAGCCAAAAACAAATAGATAGTTTTTTAAAAAAACAAATGATAGCTTTGTGCTTTCCAGTGGATTCTTGATTTATTTCATACTTCTCTCCTAAAGTAGTTTCATATTTCAAATGATCACATCTGGCAGCTTCCCAGGTAAAACAGCCCTGCCAGCTCAAAGACGCGTGGCCAGGACATGAATATTCATGCTGTGTTTTGCCCTTCTCATTTGTGTACTTAACTCTCTGAGACACAAGGAGATCCATGGAGACCACTGATGTGGGAGCTCCAGCCATTTGGGCATCAGGACTTCATTAAAAAAAAAAGAGAAGAATGCAAATTTTAAAAGCACAGGTCCACTCTTGCCCTTAGAGAGGTTTATTAAATAATAGCTAGCAAACATCAGGTGGGACTGTATCCTGACAGCTGCTGAAGCCGTTGACTTTCCTAGCTTTAATCCAGAAGAAAGTGATAGGTTTGCGCTACAGTTTCTGGAAGATACTTGAGAAATTGTAATGCAGTGTCTACAGACATCTATAATGAGGAAAATGAAATATGCTGCACTTTACAATTAAAAGAAATCCATTGGTAATTCTGCTTTTTTAGCCATTAGAGGTTACTTTTGATGAGCTTAGGGTGTATGAGTTTATAAAAGGATATTCCAATACACATATTCTAAATGAAATTTTTTAGAAATTATTATATTGGTTTTGTTAGATTTTTTTAAAAATATACTCATAATATTATAAACGAGAGAAATAATTACTGGAACAATTGCTGGCAGCTAAATTTATGTGTGATGCTATTAGCATTCCCAAAATTGATTCTTGCCTCTTCCATATCTTCAGGAATCTCTTTTGTTATGCTCTCTGTGAAAAGCAAACAAGTATATAATAGCTAGAGGGTGTTTAGAGGAAGTTTTTAGGTTTATGTTATGAAAAACAGTGGTCCAAACCTTCAAAGTGTTCCTAGAACTCCAGATAAAGCTAAAGGCAGTTGAAAATGATTAGCATTGCAGAAAGTCCTCTAGTGAAATAGTATTATAGGTATGGAGAAAGCTTATATTTTTCGTCTCCTTCATTCTAAATGGATTGTTTTTTAACAAATATATAAATACCTTTTACAGGTAGAGTGTGTTAGTAGGTTGTTGTTTTTGTGCCATTAACAGCATGTTTTAACAGTTTTATCATGACCACACATAAGGAGGAAAGGTTTGTTGCATATAGAGAAGCGTGGAAAATAGCTTTGAATCCAACCAGGACTCACTAAAACTGAAATGCTCATGGTAAAAAAAAATTCTGGGAACGGGACATTGTCATGTTATGAAAAAAAAAAAGAAACCCGCAAAGATCCTAAACAGAGTTTTCAAAAAAGTGAACAGTGGGGTGTAAATGAAATAGCATCTTCCCAAATCGAACTTTTCTGACTTCAAAATTTTGGACATATTTAACTATAATTGGCCAAGAGAATTATAGAAACTATTGGTTCTTTAGCAGAGAGTAGAAGAGCAGGTCAGGCCTACAGACAGCTGCTAGGACAAGGTAACTCAGTATATCTCTGGGCCTTAACATCTTTTTTACCTAACAGTACAAAGCAGGGATTTTTGTGATAGCTTAACCTTGTGTCAACCTTTGTGAAGAGTGCACAGCAAATAATCATGAACTTTTGGAGCTTATGCGTCACAGAAAACCAAGTATTCTTTAGGCTGAATAAGCCTCTTCTAATTATTTAATAAATTTTTCATCTAAAAATGCAGTGAATGAGCAGCTACTGAGACATAGACAAGAGCATAAGATTTGCCCACTATTGCTATGACAAGTCCAGCTTATGTTACAAAACTAAGATTTAAAGAAGCCATTTAAGTTCCCAGTTGGCTTGAAAAAGTGACTTCATAATTTCAGACTATGTGCAAAGATGATTTTTATTGAATACTGAACATGCAAGCACATTAGAACAAAGGTTAAAGACCTATTTGCTCTTCTGCTATTCTGGTCAGTCAGTAAAAAACACTTTTCTATTGAGCTTTTGCAGAGAAGAGCTAGTCCCAGATTAGAAATACATTTTATAAAAGCAGGGAATTGTATTGTATACTTTCATATTACATATCATAAAATGCATGGCATAACTTTTGGCATCAACTAGTAGAATAGGGGTAGAAAAATCTAAGGAATTCTAAAGCTAAACAGTCTTGTCTATATACACACATATCCATATGTTGTGGAAATATCTACAGAAACACGAGGATGATTTGACTCATCTCAGACACATATGCATATACAATTACATGTGTACTTTCAGATATTCATGACATTCTCTAGACCAAGATCTCATATGCTTATCTTGAGACGTTTTTTCAGAAGAAAATCCAACTCTCATTTTCCTGTACTAGGTTGTAGTAAATGGATTGGCTCTTTGGCTACACAAAATTGAACCCTCACTCTTTACAGAACTGGTGTTGTTCTGCTGCTGTAGCACTGTATGGGGATACTTAGAAGGGTGAATCATTAAGTAATTATGCAATTTGCAAAATGATCGATTGATTTGTCTAGTTGCTGCCAAATGAGATAATTATAGCATAGCAACCATCTTTTAAAATAAAGTGATTCTTTTCAGCCCATTCTCAAGCTCTGTGTACCTATATTATTAAAGCAAAGTCCTGTTCACTCCATGTATCCTATGCTAGTAGCAGTTCAGGGTTTTCTTCTGAATATCCATATCTACGTACCATAATTTGGTGTCTCTGGTGCTCAAAGCAGATATTTGCCTTTCCTTCTGTCTTAGTACTGTAGCTGCATTCCTGCTCAGGTATTCCACAAAAAGCTGGGTAAATGGAAATTCTTGTCTGCAGCTGCCTGATTTTGCATTGCAAAGGAATGAGGACATTTTTTTCACTCCACAAATGGCAATATTTTACATTATCCCTTAACATGCCATATAGCCAGAAGAGAACCACAGTGGTGGACAACTATGAATGTAGTGTAACTGCCAAAGATCACGCTAGATCACAACTCCATTTCAAAACTTAAGTCTGTACAGGTAGCAGGGTTCATATCATGATACAGTTGGCTACCGCTACCTGCCAAAATCCAGGATTTTCAAAACAATGTTACACAGTACAAAATAAATTTAAGCATTTTCTAATGACTAAACTTTCCTGTAAGACATTTATTCACCCCTAGTGTTCCATGTTGTACAGCACAGTGAGTGTCTTTCGGGCTTAGTACATCACAGACCACATAAGACATGCTGCAAGAAGCAACATGGTTGTACAGAACAAGTCAGGGATAAATGCAGCAACATGCAGCTGAACAAAGGGTAAAAATTCTCTTATGAAATTACAGCTTGTGTTTAATTTAGGATTATATAAATTTGTCAAGTATAATATTTCTTAGGACCAGGAGTACCTCAGAATTGTTAATAAACAAACATTTTCCAAATAAAACACATATTTTTTGCAGATTTGTCCATCTCTTGCATTCTTTTACCAGCAAAATCTAAATGTGGACTATTTAAAATTAATCTTCTCTTGCAGAACCAAACCTAAAAATTCTTCCTTTTAACTACTCTTGCAAGTATTTGCATGACAAAAGAAAAGACATTTCTTATTTTTTTTTAAAAGGTCTTTTCAGGTTTCTTGGGAAATGGCAGTTTCAGCTAGACCTGCTATTTCTGCAGCTCAAATACTTACAATTCAAATATTTGTAAAGAGTGAGAAAAATAACTCCATTTTCTATAGCTGATTCTGAAACCTTTGTTCCTTTTCTTTGAATAGGAATAGACAAACATGTAATTTGTCCTGGCTTTTGTCTAACTGCAAACAAAAGATTAGGTACAGCTGAACATGCAAGGGGAAAGACAAAAGCAAGCATTGTCAAGCACTTTCCATTAGCTGGATTTTTTTCAGAAAATGCCAGAGTGCTGCAAAGCCTTTCTTACCTTTGTTTTAATAATCATATCCAGTGGGTATGGCTATCTTGTCAGCTCGCTCTCCAGAAAATTGAAAGGTCAAGACACACACACACATATGGTTGCGGCGATGTCATAGGCTTGGACATCTTCTTGTCAGAAACAAGGCTTTGGAATCACAGCTAAGATGCGAAAAGCCCAATTGTTTGAGTCAAAACCCAGGTGGTTTTGAGATACTATTTCCACCAGACTTAAGAAAGCTTTCTTTTGGTATATCAGAAATGGAGTAGAGAGGAGGAATCCATTCAGAAGACTAGAGAAGTTCCTATGTGTCACCAAAGAAAAAAGAGCTAGTTTTAAAAAATTACATTTCTCATGCCTGTTTGTGCAATAATTCTTTCCCTGACATTTTCCCTTTTCTTCCTGAAGTAAAACCACCTGTTGCTCTTTTAAGGTTTTATAATGTACCACAATTTCCACTATTTGTATTCATTCTTCTAGTATAACTTAATATTTATTATTCAGCACAACTCCTGCTTCCTTTTCTTATCTGTGTCTGTAGCCTTTCTGTTCTCTTATGCTGTACCATGCTGCACTCTAATTTCATTCATAAACAAATAAACAAAGAAAAACCCCCAAAGGAAAAAAATGCCACCTTCTAGTCGCAGTGCTAGCTTTTCCTGTCTGCTCTCTGTACAACAAATTTTATCAAAGTGCCTTGTGTGCCTATTGATGCACATATACTTTTTCGTATTCTGACACATTGGTACTAAAGACAGACACGCCTCAAAATCTAAATTCAGTGCTTTCAATCTGCTGTATTAATAAGTAGGTAAGGTCATTCTAATTGTTCTCATTAGAGTTATTGGCTTTTGGTTCTGTTGTATTGAGAGAAGGTGGCTTAGTAATGGGCGATCAAGAGCAAGTCATTGCGTTAATGCATGGGTGGGATTGAACAGCAGTTGTGAGCATGGTAATGATGTGAGTGGACACTTATTCCTAATTGAGCTCACATTTCTTTTCCTTTTTTTTTCTTTTTTTTTTGAGGGTTGTGTGTGGGGTGTGACTTTAGGGCAGAGCTTTTATCTGTGTAGCCCCACCACCAAAGTGCAGCAGAGTGCCTTTCATATTTTAAAAAAATCTCCAGCAAGAAAAAAAAAAAGGTGAAGCAGGGAACAGCTGCAACCCACAATACTTTTGTGTTGGCTGGCACACAGAAAAACCTTCGTATACTGTAATGCATAAGCATGAAGAAAATTAGAGAAAATTGTACCACAAGGCAGATTTTATACAACAGGATTGTATCCTGCAGCATCCCTTGTTGTGTAAATTCTGCCTGTAAAGAGTAACAGCTTTTCTTTACTGATCCCCAAACATATAAATTACACTAGATTCACTTAAAATACACTTCTCTGACAGATCTCCTTATATCTTAACCACATTTTGTAATAGAGATCAGATGCTGTCCTTAGCAGTTTGACCCTTTATTTTTTGATCAGATCACAAGTTTACATACCTGCTATTAAAATTTTGTGCGGGGAAAACAAGCAGCTTAATATAAAATTCAAGAAGCACAAAATGAATACTGAAATATCATCATAATGGACTGTCTAGTTTTAGAGAAAAACACAAATACATCTCTTAATTGGATACCCATAAAATAAGGTTAACTTATTTGTTGTAGTTTTTTTGTTGTATTGAAAATTTTCTGTTTCTTGAAAAACTGTGAGACAATCCGATACTTGAGTTTATAATAAGGCACACTAATTTCAACCATTTTTATTGAATTTATGGAGATAAGTGTAGTTCCCATTAATTTAGGTAACTGAGAATAAGTAACTTCATCAAAAACACAGGAAAGGATGTTTCTTTTTTCTCCTCTCTTCTTTGGAAACTCAACAGAATTAATGATCCTTCTATTCGGAATTGTTATATTTCATATAAAACAAGTTTTTAATA
>KZ505690.1:1344074-1422233 GCA_002844005.1 Limosa lapponica baueri
TAAAATAATAATTTCTGAGACAAAGAATCTGATTTCCTACCCTGTACCAGTCCTCACCACACAAGCTTTTAATTCTGTTAAATAAAATATTAACAACCAGACTAGTAGATTTTTGCCTACTCTACTGTATGAGCGATTAATATAAAAAAAAAATCAGGGTTTTTACTCTACCAATGGCTTCATTTCAAAGAAAAAAAAAAAACGTACCTTAAATCTAATTCTACTAATTCTAATTTTAATAGTAGAATTCATTGCTATGAAAAGAGACTCAGAAGTCTGCTCTTAAGAGTATTTCTTAGAAGATATGGATTGAAATGCTGTCACACAAGAGATAAAAAGTTAAAATAGCCATTCACAGTCATGGTGAATGGCTCTAACCCCTGATGTGCCAAGTGGAGGGGTCACTCCTCCTTCTCTCTGACCCTGTGTTTGAGCATTTGCTTTTCCCCAGATAAAACTGTATAATGATTTCAGACAAAAGCATACACGATTTTGTGATGTTGATGGCATGTTTTGGAAAAGGAGTATTTTGGTTAATTCAGTGTTTGTAAACATAGTTTTCTTCCAACTTCAGCACATGCACACACCAGATAAACAAACTAACAGCCAAAAGTCTGCCCAGCTCTCCAGGCACACATCTATGTCATCTGTAAAGGAATATTTTAAAAGTATATCCATGCATTTGCCTCCTTTTAGCAATTGAGTAATTTGGAAGAAAGAATTTAAATCTAACTCTCTTTAGTTATTTTTAATAGTAGAATTTGTTGTTATGAAAACACAAGCATGTTACTGCTTTGCTAAAACAGAACAGACAGTGTGAAAGTGATCATGAGATTAAATGGTGTATTAAAAACAGATGAGCTTTGGCACGCAAAGTGGCTTTTCCATGTTCCTGATATAACTTTGATTCCTATGCTCAGCAGAGCATGACTGAAATAAGAACTGCAATGCTGTGTTTGTTTTTGCAGTGAGCTAAATAACAGTTTAGATTTTCCTTAGCCAAATGTCCATCTGAATTGGAAACTGTACCCTGTACTGGGGAAATATGGATTCTGCTAATTAATATATGTTTTGATATACTCTAATTAGAAATGTTTTTGAAAATAGGAGGATAGTTTGTGTGATAAGGTCGAAGAGCAGAAAAGCAGACAGTATACAAGGTTCAAATTCAGATTTATGTGGTGGATTTCTGTCTGAAGCTTGTCACAGTCAAGTCCCGCTCATTTGTGAACACTGAAATAAGGGGGATTTCTTGAAAAACTCTGAGCCAGGATGTATTTTTTTTTATTTGTCATCAAATCCATTGTGAAGCTCATTTTGGAAGACAGGTAGCTTGGAAACTGAAGCAGTGAATAAATCCTATTCTGCATGAATAAGACTTAACAAGACTCTGCCTTAGCACCCACCAAGCAACTATCAGATGATCTAATATCAAGGATAGCCAGCAACATGGAACAGCTTGCTAGCAGCTGAGATCTGATGGCTTGTAATGTGTAGGATGAGATTATTAGTTCAAAAATAAGAAGCATTGGCATGTGCTTGTTTAAGATAGGGAAGACATGATGTTAGAAGCAGAAACCATTACAATTCCTAGATTTGCATAGCAGTCTCACCAAATAGACTCATTAGGTGAACTGTTGCCACTACAAGAAAATGAAATCCTACAGCAAGTAAAAGTGTGAGTTGTATAAAGTCAATAAGCATTTCTATTCCTGACTACGTATAGAAAGAATCCTGCCATGGGTTTTTTTTGTTACTCTCAGCTTTAAAGAAAAGAACTTCCTAAACTGTTTTCCTATAGGAGTCTGTCAGAGCCTGTCAGACACTGTTTGCCCCAGGCTTTGTCTCATATAAACCCTTCACACATACCTGACTGCTTTGACTGCCCCTCCTCCTCCTGAAAGGTGAGTGCTGAAAAAGAAAATGACCCATGAAAATCCCTCCTCATGACTGCACTTGCCTGTGCTGCTTCTGGCAAAGGAGACCATCAACACCCCACAGCTGTTTCCTGCGTATTTACCTTCATGGCCTGTTTTTTATCCTGGCTCTCAATTTTTGCTTTGGGGTCTGTTGCATAAATCAGATGACCTGTTTTCAAGGTGGGCCATGTTGGGATTAAGGAAGGAAGAAGCAAGAAGATACCCCAAGCAGGGATGGAACATGAAGTCCCAGCAGAAGTTCTGCAGCTTTTGACTTTCTCTTGCATTCCTTCATGTCTCTCTGCCTTGATGAAAACGTTTCTCTCTGTGGCAGCAAAATTAACAGGCACAGGCTGACAAGAGATGAGCAGGGGCAGCTGGTTACAGCACAGGCTGGCATGCACTCCTTGTATGTAGTAGTAGCTCACTTGTTGGGACATGGATTGCAAGGAAAGGTCGATCAATTTCAGGTATGAGAATCACCTACATAGAAATGATGGAGCTAAATTGGTATGAGTTTTCTAGCAGTGACAGGATAGCCTCAGCTGCAGGCTATTATTCATCAGCTAGCTTTTTCCTTTCTGTTGCTTTCTTGAAATAATCCTAAAATCATGTATCTTCTCTGTTTATAGAAAATACATACTTTCTTGTACAGGGATGTCAGGTTAAACCACTCTGAGTTTGGTCTAACAAATAACAAACCGATTAGAGCAGGTCAATGATTTACAGAACTGAACATCAGACATCCCTACTAATCCATGTGCCTGTATGTTCCCAAATGTACTGTTTATTTTCTTCATTTTATTAATGCTTTCAAATAAAAAATCCATACAAAAGAAGTAATTTTCCCAATGGACATTATGTCTAATTTTCTGGCCCTAGCTTAGTCAATTAACTATATTGTATTGTCCTAATTGTTAAACTAAAGATGGGGAAAACAACATTTGAAAGGGTATTAAACCGTTTCAAGATTTTTTTAACCATTTCGGTTTTAAAGACATTTTTACTGTGAGTGTGATTCAAGTACTACTGTGCTGATAAGCTTCTTGTACTTCCCTTTCAAATATTTTCTGCAGACCATTGCTGCTTATGATTTCTGCCATAATCAAGAGTGCAATGACAGCATCAATAACCATACTAGCACTTTTTTAACTGCCCTTGCCCAGAAGATGTTTAGCTAAACTGAGGAATCACTGAAGGATTCACTCAGACTCCTTACCCCTCAGTACAGAATGCTCCAAAAGCAGCCAAATGAAGTTAAGTAAGGAAGTGGCAGAGTTGAGAAACTGCTCTAAGGAGGACGTTTTCCTTCCCAAAATCCAGGGAAGGCTGAAGGCTAAGACTGGTGAAAGCATATTGATGCTTTATGTACAAGGCTGCAGATCAATGCAGCAGATCTGTTGTGTTCAGCCCCACAGAAACTTCGGTTACGTGGTGGCAATTGCAGGCTTTTGGATCCACAAATCAAACGGAGTATTCATTTATCTAAGGTTGCCTGGTCAGACCCATCAGCTATGTAAGGAAGGATATGTATAAAAATAAAGCAGAAAATGTGTGCTAAAAATAATATTTGTGGGTTTGATATTTAAAGACCCAATTAATCCCATTAAAAATTGTAATTGAAACTTTTTTTTTCCACTCAATTTATCTCCTAGCATGTTTTTTTTTTAAATAAAATGGATTCATTTTTAGATGTCTAATAATAACATGAATTTTTTAGCAACTTTATATTTTATGGGAAACATTTATATCCTGGAATGGCTGGAAGTTTTAATTGATTTTTCGCACTTCATTGCAGTTAGTTTTTGCAAATACTTCTTGCTTTTTCTCAGTAGTGTCCCAAACCCAGATTTAATTTTGATGTGGTAAGAGGGTTACTGTGTCTAGAATGCAAATATATTATTAAAAACATTTTTAAAGTTTAATAAATAAAGTATTTTTATTCATTGTGTGGATGTTAAACTTCAGTTTATATGTTCCATGTATCTCCTGAGTTTTAAGCTGTCTACATGCCATGAATGGTGGGATAGATTCTGCATTCCTAGCCTGAGTATCTTATTTTTCAAATCACCTCAATGAAAACAGAAAGACTACTTAAAGAATAAGTTTTTGATCCTGAAACATCTAACCCCATTTGATTTCAAGCAGAGAAATTCTTGCTGAAATGACTTCTGATGTTTTATCCATACGACCAATATGTGTATGAGGATTTACAGGATTTAGCCTACTATGTTCTGCAGAATGAAAGTCTGATACAGTATCTGGCCAACAGCTCATATTTAGTAGATAATTTAAATGGTAGTTCATATTTTCAATTGCGATACATATAGCCGACTGTATTATCTAGTAGAATTGCCTGGGCTTAACTGGTAAAGTTTATGAGAAATAGGATACATGAAAATAATAATGTATAATATCTTATGTTAGCAGATTTTCCTGTAATTGCCATATGGCAGCAATTGCTGCACTATTAATATCTAAGTATATTTTTACTCTTCCTTATAGCTTGCAATACAATCAATATCATTTGCCTGATCAAAGACAAAATTTGTGTGTATTTATGAAATGAGGTCTGATATTATACATTGGCTGTGTTAAAGGAAACAAGTTAATGTGCATCACCAAGCAATATATCAGAAGGGTGTTTTGAGGGGAAGGTTAAGGGGAGCTATGTCTTTTCTCTCACTGCAGTACTGTCACTGAGGAGAAAAAATTGCTCTTTGGACTGTGGCAAAAGCATATGTTTTTCCTTCACCCCTGCCTATCCCACTCCAGCAGCAAACTCAAGTAGAAGCTCTAATCTTTATTGGGTTTATATCTGCTGGGCAAATTTTAGGAGCATGGCTTTAAAACTGAGAACAAACTTGGAGAAAATATAGGCTGTGACAGAGTGACAGTGACTGGAAGAATAGCATAAGTGTTATTTCTTCACAGGTTGCACACATGGGAGTCAGTAGCCTTTCCTACACACAGGATTCAGCAGTTTATCATCAGGACCAGAGAGGCAAGGGGGAGCCCAGCTTTTGCTGCCTGAGGACATCTTCCTGCAGAAGAAGTTTAATTAAACTGTGTCCTCCGCTGTATTTTATCTTGTGAAAGGCTGGCCAGTGTTTCAGTTAATACCCCTGTAAATTCCTTTGCCAAGTGTCATTAATTTGACAATGGTCTTGGGAAGCAAGGGGTCTTGAGGTCAAACATATTTTGCCTCCCTGGGAACCTGGGACTGCCCTCAACAGCAGCAGCTGGAAGGAGAAAAGAGCAAATAGGAGTTATACAGAGGATGTCTCAATGAAAATATTGAATAATTGAGTTTTTATAGGTTCATTTTCAAAATATATTTTAATCTCTATAAAGAAAATGCATTGTTTACCCTAAAAGATCTTTTATGTTACCAAGTTTCTGTTTGGGAAATCAAAATCTGTTTATATCTGATATGTGCACATTTACCGCCATATTGAATTTTATGTTAAAATAAATTATATGTCCATGGAATTTTATGTTCACTTTATTGAAGTTAAAACATATGTCAAACATGAAACAACAGCCTTAGCACTCCAAAGCTAAGGACCTTCTTGTGCTGATGCATTCAGTGCCAGATCATCTTATATTCGTTGAAGTGAATGAAACTTTGGAATCATGTACCAGTTGAGAAGCGGAGGTTATATATTTTCCTCTGCACTTGGGAAACTCTCATTTAGATTACAAAAAGAGGGAGACAATGATGAAAATGCAAACAGCTGAGTAATGTCCTGAACATGAAGCTCCTGTAATAGGGAATAAAATAACTGAAACTAATTAACTTTAGCACTAAAAAAAAGGAAAGAACACATTTGCCAGTGAAGAAAGTAGCTCTTAGAAAGCAAAAGGACTCAGGCTGTTAATTGTATGGATCTGAGCCATGCCTGGGGAAAGGAAGCTTCCTTTAGCAGAGGAATGACTTATCTTCTCTGGGCTTCTGCCCCATATTTGTCCATCCTCTTCCAAGAGTGTTCTTTATCCCTTAGGAAAGCTGGGGAATGGAACAGAGGCTTAATTAAAGATTGTCATTACTCTAAAACTTAGCGAGCATGATGTACTTTAATTGTTGCAAAATGATTTAGTTCACTGCCTATTACTATATCACTTAATTTCCAAAGTTTCATGTTGCCTAGCAGATTGTCAGAGTAGTTAATATTATTTAACTAATTGAAGAAGTAACCTTAAAAAATAGTCTAGTTTCACAGTTTATTTTTACAGAAACAAATATCCTTTTTCAACTTAGTTCCCAATGTGCTACAATTGAAGAGTTTTCTCAAATTTAACAAAAAAAATCCTCATTTTTGAGGTGAGAATAAGGAATAGAAAAATTAACCTGGAAATAATAATTTGTCAGAAGTAAATGAGCAAATAAAATAAATATGGGATTCCTAGAGTAGAGCAAGAAAATTTTGAAAGGTGATGCTTCGGAACAAGAAGCAGATTTTTCAAAATATAAAAATACTCTTACTTTTCAAGCTCCTAACTCATATAATATGAATTAATTGCAAATTTTCCAAACATTTACCATTGCCTAAAGATCCAATATCAATGAAGTCTTATTAGAAAGGTTCAAGGAATTCATAATTAAATCTAGATAATGGCAACTGTAAAGTCAAACTGACTTTACATCTTACTTAATGTTTTGGTAAGTAAAAAGTACACAATTTAACACACTGAGTTAGCTAATAGAGGAATACTTAGGTATTCAAATTATTTAAATTGAGTATAGTTTATATGGGTCTATTTCAACACACCACTTGTTCTGCAACTGTATAATGAAGAATTGTCTTTCTTCTCTCCTTGGGAGAAGTTCCATTGTTCAGAGAAAGCCACAGCAAAGCCAGCTGGCAGCTAGACTAAAAAATAATCGCCCCAAAATGGACAAAATAACAAAAGTAATTGTTGGGTTTACAAAGATTTATTAGGTACATACAAATCTTACACACCTTGATCTTGAATCTAAAATACTCCTGACCCTATGGACTTGTCTATTAAAAGAATGTATGAGCCTTTGAACTATAATATGTGGATGTTTACAGATTTTGATTATGATTAAAAGCAATTTCAGAGAGCTATTAAAGCTACCTTAATGTTTCCTCCTGTCTTCAGCTCTGATTCTCCAGATAATCCCTTTTCAGGAAACCATTTAAGCATGTGCTTTAAATCTCTGCTAAATGCATACCCCTTGAAAGCAACAGAAAATATTCTTGTAATATCCATATGTTCCTCTTAACTTGAATATTGAGATGCAGTGAAATTTGGTCCTCAGAACATGCTGAAGTTATAAATGTGTATCCTGTCATTATTGAAGACCGTCTTACCAGTTAATATGAATTCTTGTAAAGGTTTCATGTTGGTCTTAAAATTAGAAACCTTAATGAGTGCGGGATACCTAGGCAAAGAAAGGATATTTCACAGAAATAATGTGTGTGCACTTGCCTAGATTAGAGACCAAACTTGGTAAACCAAGTAACTTACTACAGTTTTAAATCCACACACAAATATGACTGTAAGGAACTGCATCCACATTGTCCAAGTAGACATTGTGCTGTGATGCTATTATTGTACCTGTTCTACTGTAATTTCTAAAAACTACTTGAAAGGCACCAGTGTTGGACTACTACCAGATAAAACAGTTGGCAACACTGTGCCATGGTCATTACAAGGACACAGGGCAGACTACTAAGTAGCACAATGAAATGTATTTCCTTTTAAAGACAATGATTTGCATCATGTGTGAATGACTGTCACGGATTCCTGTGATCTTCTTCAGTCAAATTTATGTAAAGTTATTAATGTGGGTCATATATATTTTGACTTCTCCACCAGGAACAGGGGAAAACCATCATGCCAGTGCGAATATTCTCACTGGCTGCTGATCTCTATGCTGTAGCTAATTCATTATTCCTCTTCTGTCTGCTTGGCACTCAAATTGAGAGATAATGACTATGATAGTAAAAAGACTGAGACAGGGGATATTAGAACCAGCTTTCTCAGCACAGGAATGCATTTTTTCTGCTGTTGTAGGTAGACTTAAACCAATTATTTTTCTTGCAAGATTCTCCCCCCTACCCAGCAAATTCAGACGGTGTATCCCATTTTTTTAAGCAAGTCGTGCAGAATGATGCATAGTTTCTCACAGAAAATGGAATTATTTTTAGACAGTAAGATTCAGATTGCTTGTTTCAAAATATTTGTACCACAGATAGGATAAAGGTAATGTAAAGTTGATACAGAATCCTGCTTTGAGTCATTTCACCTGTCATCCAAAGATTAGGTTCCAAGAGAAATGTATGAGAAAAACTTGAGGCTTTTGGAAATGGGTTTTATACACATCAGGAGGATGAAAACACGGTGATGTATTCAAGATCCATTTTGTTAAGGTATTCAGAGTTGTAGAGTTGGGCTTTAGCAAGTGAATTATTTCTTAAAGCAAAGTTTCATGAGGACTATCATGATTTCATTTTGATAAAGCATCAAAATGATGTAAATAAGTAAATAAATACCATGTTTAAAGCATGCAGTTACAGATACAGAGACATAAATTAGAACTGTGCTTCAGACTCAAAAAGCAACTGATGGTCATCCAAATTGTGAGTGGATAGCTGGCCAGGAAATCAAAGTCCTCTCCTGAATACCTTCAGCTATAGAAAGTAATCTGGTGATCTCTCCAGTTCTAGGTTTGGTTTGGGATTGAGGCTGGGTTGATAATGACAGAATTTCTGAGAGGATAAATATGTAGTTTCTCGTGGTTTTTTGTCAGCTCATGTGGACAATCAGAGAAAAGGGGTGCTGGAAAGGAACTTATGGAGTCATCTCAACTATGTCAGCACTGTGCCTTCTTCAGTTTGACGTGTGGTAGAGAGCCTATATGCATTTCTGAGACATGTCAGAACAGATTTATTTAGCTCTTGCAGAAGACTGAAATAGGGTTTCTTACAGAAAAACCCTGTCTTGTGGCAAGCAGTATCCTAGCTCTGCCATGTAAGGTTGTAATTATCTCATCCTCCTACCAAGCTTTGTTCATGTGACATCACCAATAGATAGATGGGGCACTCCTAAGTTGTCACCTAGAACCAGGTGATGTAACACCATGACCAGTCCAACCAGTAAGCCTACATTGCTGTTCTACTGAGCTTTTTCCCCTGTGAGTATGCATCCTGTTCACCAAGAAGTAAACCTTGTGTGCAGCCCTGGGAATAATTGTTAAGAATGACCTATAATTTTTCTTGAAGACCCCAGAGTCTGTCTTCAAAACTTCTTGATCTAGAAGCAGCCTTAATTAAAACCCCATGTCTTGGGGATTAGCTCCAAGTACGTGTCCAAATGTTGTATAGGACCAGACTGCAAATCGGGGCTCTTTGCAAGATGTAATTTTTTCACAGAGCAGGACCGCAGAAGCAGAAGGGAGCATATGAGCATTCCTGTAAAAGCCTCAAAAAGTTAGGCATCGAGTGACCAAAATATCATTAATCAAATACTGGTTGTAAATGTCTTCCTTTTGTTGTATGAAAACACAGGCAATGACAGAATCTAAAGCCAGAAGAAAATATTGTAGTATTATTTCCATTTCATTATTTCTCATCCATTTTTTAATATTGGCTTTTAATATCTGCTAGAGAAATTTGTACAAAATAGTTAGGCATCCAATAATCAGTGGAATGGCCTTGTTTGGACAAATGGCCTAGTTTAATGCCACATTGGTATTGTATTATTCTTTCTATTAATCATTTCCAATAGATAGCAAAGCAAATTGACCTCTAAAAACTAGGGAATCACTTTTTATTATATTCCATTATTCATGCTTTGAATATTCCTCTTTCAAATCAAAAAGACGACTCAGGAAGAAGGAAGTACTTATTACTATGAAATTCTGTTCTAAAATACTGTTTAAGTAACATTCTAGCAATGATTCCAACCACTGAATGCCAGAATGATGAGCTTTTATCATATTGAAAAGCTCCTTAATTATGTATTCCATAATGCTCTAGAATTATTTGGATGGCCTCTTTTCTGATTATGTATCATTTTTCAAAACACGTTCTCTGGTATAATTCTGGGTGCCATAATGATCATGACTACCTGTTTACAAAGAATTAGTGGAACAACAGTAGTCACTGTCAGAATATATGCCATTTTCCCTCAGCAGCAACTGAAATCTGAGCTTTACTTTTACTACAGCAAAGAAGAGTGATGGCTAGGAGAGACTGAGTGAAATGCTGATTGCTGTTATGTGTACAATGACTTTATGATCTATAATGTGCAAAATTCTTTCTTTAGCATAGCTGACATATGGAAAGGATACAATTATAGTCCTTCCCCCACTCCTGTTAGATATGTTGCTTTAATCTATCTAGCCTACCTACTTCAACATAAGTATGTCAACTTAAAAGATTATTTTCAGATTGAGGGAACAGTGGGGATAAGACAAGAAGTGGTGCCTTAACACTGCATCTCTTCTGAAATGTCAGCAAAGACCTGCCAGAGTCCAGAAAGGTGCTGGCACCATCATGATGGCCACTTTGAAGAAGAATATCTTAAGAATAGTGGAAACATTTCTGACCTGAGATTCTGTGTGTCTCAGTAAAGTTTTACATAGGAGTAATCTCAAACTCACCTTGTCAAAATCAAGTTTAGCCCACTGTTTCCTCCGATTTTTCTTACATGCACAGAAAAATATTTGTCTGAAGATACTTTGTTCTATATGCTTCCAATTTTTTTCTTTATTTCTGTGTGTATTTGTCCATTTTCTTGAGATGTCTAGAGCCCTCTGCTGGTGCCTAGCCACTTCAGGAATATCTACTGTGGTTTTGACATGTCAAGCACTGCCTTGTTAACCAGAGGTTGTCATGTGTGTGTAGTTTGTCTATGTATTCTACTGCATAGTGTGCTTCTACTGCATATGTAAATGTATTTTGTAAAGAAGATAAGGATGGTATACCTTAAGAACAGTTACTAATACCATATCCATATAGTTTATAACAAGGGCTTTGTGGCTTTACTTCTGCAAGCACACGGGAAATGCTTTACTTTGTTTCTACAATCACCGGGGATTCCTCAGCTGCCTGATTGTTCCGGAGCCTTTGATTTGATCAGAGCTGTGCCTTTCCTCCCTGAAAGCATCCTTAATGAAAAGGATATTTTGGGAGCTATGAAGGAACTCCTCAAGAAAAGAGGCAGCACGGTGAGGGAGGGAAGAATGAGGAGACAGTCTTGCCAGGATGCTGAGAAGAAGTGAAAGAGCACTGTTAAGAGGAGAGAAATATGATTATGCAGCACCAGAACTGCAGTAGCCTCTGCAGAACAGAGAATAATAGAAGCAACACAAGAAGACAAAATTTTCCCTTTGAAGTCACAGATGGGAGACTCCCTACATGGGCATGCAGATCTCTCTCTATTTTATCTTTCACAGGTGAATTATTAATTGCAGTGTGTTTGAGAAAGCTTTTGAGTGAGGGGGCATAAATCCTACTTTTCAATTTGTTTATTGAAAGAGAATGCCCAGTCTGTATGTAATCAATTTAATTTTCTTGTTAATAACAACATCCAATTAAGAAATCATTTAGAAGTCTATAATGCTAATTTAACTGGATGAAACTTGGAATTGTTTTGTAAAAATTAATGCTACAGATTTTTATGGGTTTCCTTATCAGACATTTCCACTGTATACAATAATTAATGTGTTCACAGTAATTTTATATCTCAAGTACAGATTTGTTAGCTGATCTATATTCTGCTAAATCTGGAAAGCCATAAACTTTGTTAGTTTTCCTATTATCATTAAAAGCAAGATGATGGTTTGTGATAGCCACTTTAAAGCATCACAAGATCCTCCAGTTATTCAATCAGGACAACAATTTTGAAAATGGAGAACTCGTATTAGGTGTTTTCCCAAAAACTTCTTGGAACAACAAGAAATTCAGAGTGATAACTGAAATAAAACAAGTATTAAAGAATTGGCTATTATAGCACATTGGGATAAAGGCTTTGTTGTAAGTACATGCACAATTAATTAACATTGCAAGCTTGATGTTTGAGTTCCTTTATCCTTTACTGAAAATTGTAAAAATAAATATATTTAGACAGGATGCCTAAACCTATAGTTAGAAACAAATAACTGAATAGTAATCTAATATCCTTGCTAACTGGTATTTTACATGAACAGATGGTGGTTTGTTATCTAAATCCAGCATAAGGACCATAGAATGGACACCATCCTGGAAGGAGCCCAGCAAGGCTTTTTGCACCATGGAGGTGCAAAAATCTGTCTTAATATTGAAGGTGCACTTCCTGTCATTTCCTCAGTGGAGATGTCCTCTTTCTTTTGCAAGGTGGGCGTACCTTTGATTCTGTGTAAACGGAGTAGGCTTTACATCACCTTTTCCCCACCAGTTTTCAGAGACAGTAATTCTAACTTGGTTCAAAAACAAATAAGAATAATTTCTCTGCTTCTGTTTGGGAGTTGAAAGAAAGGGATGAGAGGAGCAACAGGATTTTTGCTCACATGTCCCTACAGAATCAATTCTTTCTATCTCTCTCATTAAAGCTACATTATATACTGCAGTTCTGCACAGCGGACAGTATTACTGGAGTTTTTTGCATGCTTTGTGCACATACCGAATCACTTTTTATTTCATATATGAAGCAAGAAAACTCATGTGATGAGCTGATTTCTTCATGGAAAGCTGTGTTTATACCAAGTTTATAGGTTGAACCAATTCTGAGTATCCAAAAATAGGTCACAACCTGTTTTTTAGTAGAAGTATGTTTTCTTCCTATTTATATAATCTGAAAGGGATTAAGCCAATTTTATTCAAGCATGATTTTAAAGATTTTCTGTACATGACATCATGAAAACTCTAAGGACCTGTTCTCTCCTCAAAACATGTCTTTTTTTCCTCTTTTTCTGTTATTGAATGATGTGTACCGATATGATATTCTAATACTTCAGTTCATGAATGTCTGAAACTTGAGGGCACATGACTGTGCTAAGAATATGAAGACAGATAACACCAAAATTTCTGTACTTACCTCCTGAGATGAACAAGATTAACTAGGATTTAGGACTTCTCGTGTAGCCTACTCCAGAAAAACTAAAAAACAATGCATATCTTGCTATTTCTCTGGCACCTCTTACGTTGGTTTCATTAGTTGTCTTCTTCAGAGACTGTTATCTAGTGTTTTTTCCAGCAACAGCTTGACTTTCATTGCAATTGTTAGTCTTCTTTGTTATTGAATTTTCCACTTCCACTTTGTGTTTTCTCATGATGTCGAGAAAAAAAGTTTTGTCTAGCTTCCTCAACACCTGCAGTGTTAAAGGCAAAATTACTACACTTATCTGTCTGAAGCTGGGATTTCAGCTTTCATTCAAAATGGTCAAAAATTGGATCCAGGTACAAAAGTGTTCCAGCTACCTACTGACGTCAATACCTATGGATGACTGCCACATTTCCAGAATTTTATTTAATAATTATTTTTTTCTGAACTGTCAGAACATATACAATTATTTTTTTCCCCAATTGAATACTGAACTGTCTTGATCATGCCTATTTTGTGTACATGTTTGTGCATTTACTTGCATAGAATGCAGGGACAGATTATTCAGTCTTCCCTTTACTATATCCCCACATCAAAATACCATACTTTCCTGTATTATTTTTTTCCCAGTCACACAAGTGCTTCTCACACACCTACAAATTCACTTATTAGAGATTCTCCTAAGAATATTTGAGGAACCTCAATTATTATATTTGAGGAACCTCATACTCAAGGTGTTTCGATACTAGACAAAAGTGTTCTTCTCATTTCTAGCTGTGAAAAATAACTTGAAATGTCCTTGTGGTGAAACTTTATGTTACATTAAAGACTGCTTGTTGAAACTGTGTCCCTAAATGTGGGAAAAGCCCTACATGAAATACACTGAAGATATAGAAGGGAAGAATGTTCTTACGAACATCACAGATGTGGCAGACACAGGTTAGCACCGGCACACAAGAAAACCACAGCCAAGAATGGCTGCAGCATGTCCGGTTTTGTTACCTATAGCTGGTAGCTTATCTGAACTTTGCTCTTATCACTATATATTAGCAGTTAAAGTTTCAATGGCCAGAACGACCCTTGGCCTTGCAACAAAATCTATCATATGCATTTATAGTTTTCTAAATGTCATTATTCCCAGTTCTTTTTCAAAGAACTAGGATGAAAAGCACAACCACAGTTACCAATATGAGGCAATTAGACATACATAATCTACTTTCAATACAAGTTTCAGTACTGGCCATTCAGACAATGGTCAGATATGGTCTTGTGACTCCAGTTCTCAGTGCTGCTTCTTCTCTATTATTGACAATTGCATTCATTTTATTAAGCCTTAGCCAGATGTGATAGAGATTATAATGAGGTGGGTGTTGGTCTCTTCTCCCAAGTAACAGGTGATAGGACAAGAGGAAATGGCCTCAAGTTGCTCCAGGGGAGGTTTAGATTGGATATTAGGGAAAAAAAATTCACTGAAAGGGTTGTCAAACATTGGAACAGGTTGCGTAGGGAAGTGGTTGAGTCACCGTCCCTAGAGGTATTTAAAAGACGTGTAAATGTGGCACTCAGGGACATGGTTTAGTGGTGGACTTGGCAGTGTTAGGTTGCCAGTTAGACTTGATGATTTTAAAGGTCTTTTTCAACCTAAATGATTCTATGTTTCTATTTTCTGATTCTGTGAAAAAGCATCAGTGTAAATAACTCTCCAGATCCAGATAATACAATTTTATTCCTTATATTTTCTTCAGCTCCCTCACATTTAGTATTTTACTTCGTGAGTACTCCCAATTAATGAATAATGCTCCATGAAAGTCCAATAGACTGCCCACATAAGAAAGGACTATTTAGCTCAATTAAGACAGAAAGTGCTTAATCCATTTACTTTCTGGTTTACAGTGTAGTCCAATGGGAATGCTTCCAAAGCAGTCCTTCTCATCCTCCCCCAACCTCTTCCCCTCTCTCTCCCCTACTCATATGTAGATAGAGCAGTAAAGCTCTGAAAAGGTCATTTAGAAGACCAGAAAAATAAACTTCCTAATTGAATTTGTCATACTGTACTAGACTCTACAGAAGTGAAGCAATTTGTGAAATATGTGTGTATAATCATATATATAGAATGTATAAAATAAAAATTTAACCTTAATGTTGATAATATTTGTATTGTTGTTCTTATTACTGAAAATTTAAGTTGTTAAGTAACATGAATTAACAGGAGAATTTTAGAGAAAAAATCAGGCAAGTTTCTGTCCTATTTCTGGGCTCCTGTCAGTCTCTGAGGACCTGAAACTTGGGATCAGTTCTGGTCTTAAAGTAGGTTAGGCAACAATTGTTCCCATTTCATCCAGGAAACAACTATCTACCAAGCTACTCTATGTACCTATTGGAAGTAATTCCTTAAGAAGTATTTTCTGACATATAGAAGCCTTTCTTTGTCTCATATTTTCTAGAGTTTTCTCAATGAACTCCCAGCATTTTTATGTCTCAAAAAATAAACATATTTTCCAAACTGAAAAACTAAAATTCAAGTAAAGATTTATATGGCAAGATTGGTATAAACTGAGAATCTGATTTTCTAAGGTAATTTGCTCAAATTACTAACAACTGTAAAGGAATTATACCCTTTAATTCAATTTAGATGAACTAGCAGGTACTGCATAAGTTAGTGCCAAGGTGTAGGTGAGTGCAATTCACATCATATTTAAAACATAATGTTCGTGCTTTTATCTGTTTCTTGCTCAGCCAGCCATCAGACACCTTTGGTTCACATGCAAGGAATGAAAAAATACACTTAGCTTATTTGTTTTGCCTCATTTTTCGATTATAGGTTGTTTTAGCCTACATTTCCTTTGAGGTAGACTCTGTGTGCATTATGATTTTGTAATTGTCCAATGACAGATGAACAATTGTCTAAGTGTCCAAAGCTAAAACTCTTTAGATTTTAAGGCAGTGCCACAAGTACACTGCTGAAAAGGTAGGAACGAAAGAAGAGAGAGAAGGAGGGAATGAGAAATGGAGTAAGGGAGGCCTTGAAGGATGTAATTAATTCTACATTTATCTTGGAAAGCATTACTTATCTAATGCATAAGTATTATGCAAGAACTCCTCAGTCCTCATCTTGACCTACTCTTGGTCAAGTCACACCCTTCAACACAAAATAATCTCCTCCTTTATTACCTTCAGTAATTTAAACCCTTCTAGAGATTTACTGCATGTTGGCCATGATTATTCCTTCTGCTGCCTTCCCATTCACCTTTTAGCCAAGTGTTTTCTTGTTCGCTGGATCCTCTGGCTCAGTTTAGGCATTACTTCAGCTCCTATTCTGAAATGTGGTAATGTCAGAGTTGTGCTATGGTCTGCATTAGTAACAGTCTCATGTTGGAGTAGCCTGATTCTCTCCTTGGGCCTTTGGAGAGAGCTCCCAGGCACCTATCCGAGAGCTTGAGATTCACCTTAGGTGGTAGGCAACCAAAAGATAACCATTATAACACTTTATTCTACCATTTCTTTCCTTTATATCCTCTAAATTTTTCCTTGGCCCCATTGTAGCATAGCAGGGACTTGCAAACATGTTGCGTGCTTTTGTGTTAAGATCCCTACAAGTAGTCTTCTCCTGGCATAAAACCAGTTTTTAGATGCCCTGTGAGGCTTCAGTATAAAGATACAAACAGCATGCACTTAAACCACTGATATTTTCACTGAATGCTTGTTGGGACTTTTGTATTCAATTTCCCTCTGTTTTCCCAACTGTAGGTAGACGTGTTCTGTCTTTAAGACTTTGACTCAAAAATCATGAGGGTGGTCACAATGCTGGCCCTTGACAAAATGGCCTGTATAACCATAGCTGATACAATGGGAAAGTGGAATTGAGCCCTGTGTGTTTATGGGAGAGGTGGGAGACAGCTAAAACTGTCCAAAAGGGCCTTTGCCCCACAGTGATCACACTAAAGTGGAAGACAAACGTCAGCAAAATTAAACAGCAAGAAGAGAATTATGAAGATTTCTGACACACTAGTAGTCAGCTTGTTAGAGAAGTATGGTCAGCCATCCTGCCAGGGCAGGGGGCTTTTCTCACCACACGAGATCAGGGCACCCATTTGTCCCACAGAAGGGGTGTGCACAAAGGGGATCCATGGTTGGGATGGGGGATGAGCTTCTGATGCCCACAGCTTGGGACACCCTCACTGGGATGGTGTGGTGTAGAACTTCTTGGGATGAGATATAAATGGTATTTAGAAATTTCAAGGCATGTATTAAGATTTTGCAAGTGTCTATTACTGTATTTTGTTGTGTTTCTGATACTGATCCTGAGCATATTGTGTGCTGGTTAATTACATGTCATTAGTAAATCAATAAATTGCGTTGATCATGATTTGATTTAAAGTGTGTGAATTGATCAGTTTTCCTCTGGGTCAACATCTAACCCATTAAAAAACTATCAGCGCTGCTTCAGGCTGATGAGTAGGCCAGGTTAGTGACAGGGTTTACCGAGTCATCTATGGGAAAAGGAAAGAAAAAATAAATTGGTGTTCTGATGATGAAACCGGTTATAGTTCCAAATAGGTTATAATTCCAATGCAATGGCAAAATTAAATATTTTCATAGTTAATGTTCCACAAAAGCTAGTCCGTGCAGTGGCAGGATTTTCTTTCAAGAAAGTTGATATATTTCTCATAAGCAAATTACAGATAAAAGTCTGGCCTGATACAAATTTTACGTATAAAAAGTGCTTTCCCTTACTCTTTATGTGGGGTTTCTTAATCTCTGTTTTGAAAAATGCAAGTATGGTACGAATCTGATATTTCATTCTCTATGGACTATTTTAATGATTAATCATTAGGAAAAGGGCTGCCTTCACTTCAGAAAAAATATTCCCTATTTATAAGAGATCTGGGGTACCCTGGGGTTGGCTTAATAAAATGTTATAGCTCAAATAGTATAATAATGTATTATGAAGATGAAGTACAGATAGTTTTCCCTACTACTCTACAGAGTAGCTTTTTTATTGTTGATATTGTTTTGCAGTTTTTATTAAAGCTTCTGAAGAGCTTTGCTTTGACATGTTATTTGGTGAACCATCCTGAAAAAGCTCACATAAAAGAGAAAGACGTCTCAGAATTTGTGGAAAAAAGAAGATATGTAAGGTGGAAGAATTTGTGGAGAATGTCAAAAATTATGGTAGTCACTTCCAGTTTTAAGCAACTGAAGTCTTTAAGAACACCATGTGTATCTGTGTCCTGTGGGCATCTACATTACATACATTTCTCTTGGAACTTAATATTGCTTTTTAGATACAATATCTGCAGCAGAGCCATAGCTATATCAATATACTTTTTTTTTTTTAACTTACTTGGCTCAATAGAGTGTTAAACATTGTCTCAGACAGTAACAGTATCTTTTTCATGGGAATTTACTAGACTACAGCTAATCAGTTCTGTCCCCCAACTGTGCAATATAGCCTGTGATACATTATATTTATACATTCTTAATAATTAAACTGCAAGCACACACACACAGAAACATAGGTACAGCAACAAAAAAAAAAATCACAGGCTGTCAATATATAACTGTTCCAAGAAAAGTACTAGGTGTTTGATCATCTCTTCACTAGGGAAAAGTTAAGTCAGATTTTTCTTGTTTTCTAAAAGGCTGTGGTGTTATTTATGTTTCCATATCACAAAAAACATAGGAAATGTTACTGGAAAAAACAAAGTGAGCTAAGCAGTCTATAATACAGATCACAAGGTGTTTTCTGGGGCTTCCTATTAGGGTCAGTTGCATTTTCCTTCTTGTGGTTTAAAATGGTACAAGTAACCTTACTCTTAAAACTTTTCCTGTCAGTGGATGTCTTCCCTGTATATCCCTACAAACTGGTTAGAAAAGATGTGAGAAACCATTTGCTCTCAGGAATACAGAAGAGTGACTTGATTTTCAAAATAAAGAGTAAAAATTAAAAATAAGTAGCAAAAGAACACAATGGAGACTGAAAAAAAGAGATGATCATGAGGTTCATAGTCTTCCCCTCTCCGCCATGCTGTTTACACTTCTCCAGACAATTTGAACATGACTAATGTCTCTGTTTTAGATACAACTCCTTCTTTATTCAGCCATTACCTTTTCAAAATTAAAGTCCAATTTTGCCTATCTATGAAAGTATGCCTTTGTTATATCAGTGGAAAATAAAGACTTTGCATAAATGCTTAGCTAAAAAGTTCATATCCTTCAGTAAGTATTGGTGTTACTCTAGCAAAGAGGCAAATTGAGTACATGAAGTTAAATTTTGCAGAGGAGATAGGAGATTAAAAGGTCAGTATTAGTTCAGCAAATAATGAGACAGGTGGGTACAGACACAGGTGAAAGCTTACTCATAGTAAGAAGGGTTACACATAAAGATTCAGCAGTAAAAAATGACCAACTTTACCTTTCCCTTGGTTGAAAACAACACTATAATGTTTTTGCTTGCTATGTCTTTCCCTAACACATCCTCAGTTTATTACCTAAAATGCATATTAGAAGTAGAGTACAGAAGGTGCAAATTGACTGGAAAGCAGAGACTCCAAGAAATTAAAAGGAATCTGTGCAGCAAACAGGGGAGGATCTCACTTCAAGTAATGCAGTGCAGCGTGCTGAGTCCGTGTCACTTGCTTCAGGGCAGTAAGAGTTCATAAAATCAAGCCAGTTACACAGCTATAGATCCTCTATAATGTAACTTTTTTTTTTTCTTAGCCATGGGCAATAGATTTTCTATTACTGAATGTGAACTAATGAACTAGCAGAACAAGTCCAAGTTATCAACACCTATTGAATGTGTTTCCATGCTGTAACAGATAGGACAGCTCAGCGGACAGTGTGCCACCTGCCTGACACCGAGTCAGGTTTCAGCTCCGAGGATGCTCTGTGGTTTTGTGCTGCTTGCTGCTGCTGCTCCTCTCCTTTTGAAGTGCATTGTAAACATGTCCAGTGCACAAATCTTCTCAGCCCACACAGGGATGTGACAGCTACTTAACAAACTGAGTGGCATTACACAGCAAACAAGGAAATAAATTTTCAAGCGATCTCATGAGATATCTTTATAGACGGCTTTCTATTAAAGCTGCTCTGTCCATTCAAGCTGAAAGTCTGTGGGCTCTCCACCACTCTGAATCTTGCACATTTGTGCAAGGCATTTGTGTGTCAAGATAAAGTGAGTCAAAAGGGACATAAAATCCTACCCTTCTCTAAAGGCAGCATATGCTACTCACTTCTTACAGATCTCAAGCTGGGGTTTCTACCTGTGAAAATAAAGAACCTGAATTAGAAAGGCAAGGGGGTTAGTTTATTTCTTTTCTGTCTTGAACATGTGCCCTGAGTATTTGGTTGCTGGATATTCATATATGGTTTGGAATAGTTTCCTGTCTGTTTTTAACCAGAAATTTTATTTTGGACTTTGATCATCAAGAAACTGCTGAATGTATCCCCTCATAAAATATCTGGGAATCTAATTGTAAGATTAATGTGAAACAATCTCACACAGTAAAGTTAATATTTCTGACCATAAGGAACCCTGGTTTCTGACTATTAACAGCAATTTTTATTGCATTCTCTCTAGAGGACCTTGTATCAAATGCAGCTTAAAACTAGACAGAATTGCCTTGCTATGTGATCTTTGGTTACATGCAAGCATAAGACCTGGGAACATAGTTATAAATGCACTTCTTAAATCATAGTCAGTGGGAAAATAGCATAAGTTATTCAGTAAGCTCTATGAGCCTGCAATGGTCTTAGAAGGTATTTTGCATGTATTTTCATCTGCAGAGGCTTTTAAAGAACGATAAGCTTAGACATTTTCATATAATTTCATAATCCTGTACTAAATTTCTAACATACCTACATTTCTTAAAGCACTTTGTGAAGATTCACAAATGTTTCAATGAATCAAATATTACTGTAGTTCTTGATGAAATGAGGCCAGTGCAAATTTGCTTTCATTATCTCTGACTTTCCTCCCCCCTTAGTTTTAGAACCCACTGCCAATTTTAGTCAAATCCGATAAAAGATTAAGTGCCTCAAATGTAGTATGTTGCACAAGTATCATGCAAGTTGATGGAGAGAGAGGAGCATTCCCACTGAACGTTTCCACGGATGGAAAGATGGAAGGTGAGCTCAGCAGTTCTCTGACCTCAAACCAGTCAGCGACTGTTCCCGGAGCCATCACACGTGCTGCCACTGTTCTAGCTCCAGTGAGGGGATAAAAGAGGGAGGTGCATACACTGGGATACATTTTAGGGGACATGGAGAAAACTGGAGAAGGGATATATGAAGGAACTACCAACTCTGTGGTGCAAAATGTAGTGGGATGGAAAAGAGCATGCAGCTGTTATGGTGATGTGACATAAAGGATATTGGATATAAATCCGAAATAAAACAAGTTTCGTTAGTTCCTGTGCATGGAAAACAAACTGTTTTTTATACATCCAGTGTAATAAATTGCTATGAGTTCTAGTGATACATCATACTTAGAAACAGACCCCAGTTTACTTAAATTATGTTTGATGAATGCTTTGTTTGTCTATGGAATGGACAGGCTGATAAAAGTTAATGTTACAAGATGAAATGCCTTAGGAATATAATTGTATTTATTAAGAGATATTATTAGTTAAAAGCTAGTGGCAGGTTATTATATTATTGTGCTTATATATACAAGGACATTAAAAAACATGATTAAATAGATTTACCTCATTCAGTCCTGCTTGAGGCCTCAGATAGTAGCCATTACAGGTGGTGGGAACTCATGGCAAATTGAGACTGTTAATCTGTAGTAATCTTAAAATATGAGAAAGAATGTTTTGTAAAGTTTCTGTATTGTAACCACCTGAAATAGATCTCAAAAACTTAGTGTTCAGGAAAAAGACATTATACTCATTTGCTATATTGGGCTTCGTTGACCAAGAGCCTGTCAGCAGTTAGTGCTGTGCATCCTGCAACTATTTTCAGTGTCCTCCATGACACAAACTTCAACTGAACTACACAGTGATTTCCTGTCCCTCTATGTATGAGTCAAGCCAAAAAAGGAATCCAAGCTGTTCCAAATGCTGCATACGAGCTGGCAAAGTTATACAGCAAATTATGTTCAGCAATGTGAACTGTGGAAAACATGTGGCACTTCTGAGTCTCCTCATTAGCCCAACATCATAGCTTTAATTGCAGATTGCAGGAGAGGAAAGCCCAGTATGAGAGCAAAATAAACAATTACTTCTTCAAGTATCAATACAGGCACATGTAGTACCGATTCAAGGTCAGTTAATCCATCTAGTTGCAGTGATGGTCTTCCAGGAGTTAATGTATGATTCAAAAATGCAAATGAAAAGCCACACGTAATTCTAGTTTAATCTAAACCACGTAATTCAGATCGAGACATTGGAGTCTGACGTACTGTGATGCAGGGGGCCACCCTAACCATTAACAATGAACTTGGATACTGCAAATTTGTAAAGAGCAGTGTATTTATTTTCTTTGCCTGTTTCACTATTTTGGGAGTATATTGAATGTTTCTGCAGCAGTTTAGCTCTACTCGAATTAACTTTCAAGTGTTATGCAAGAGGAATGTAGAAATCTAGAATTTTATAATTTATTTTTATAGATCTCTTCATTTTTTAGTGCTTGGGTATATATAGGCTATCAACACATAAATGTATGCCATCGTCTGCTCAGATGGGTATTCTCTTTTATGGATGTGTAATTGTTTGCTGTTTAATTTCACTGTCAGAATTGTTTGCTGTTTAATTTCACTATCACAAACAATCTGTACGTGCCAACTTTCTCCTTTTACGTGGTAAACAGCGTGATGTTTCATAATTCAAATATCACCTCAAGGCAGGTGATATATGGCTAGATTTTGTTGCAGTCAGATGATCTTTTTAGCCCCCATACAGCGGTAGAATGTAGTCGGGGAACACCAACACATATCTGACTCTCTGCAACCGGGATCCACCAATTCTTTGAAACAGAGCCACTGCATTTTTACCCTCTGTTACAGGGATGGTACATAACCTAAGGCTCACGATGACATCTTGCATAAGTCCATTCTAGTTTTGTTTGGAAATGCCTTGTTTCTTCTGTGGAAGAAGGAAGCAGTTAACCCAGAGAAAAAACACAGGAAATAGGATTTAAAAATTCCATTGACAAGATTCACAGAATCACAGAATTGCAGAATTGTAGGGGTTCCAGCTTGTAGCTGTTGCCCCTTGTCCTGTCACCGGGCATTTCATATGCCAAGTACCTTTTTCCTAAAAATTGAAGGATAAATATCTGGACAACAACACTTAGCAAAATGCATGCCTATTAAAATGTAGGTGTATGATACCGAAAAAGCAACCAATTAAGATGTTTTTCAGTTTTGTGAAATGCCATGAGATGTTTTGTATGATTTTTTATGCACTGTGCCACAAAGAACATTGACTAAGTTGTGTCCCTCCTTTTCTAAAGGCCAAAATAAAGCACTTAAGAAAGTTGTTCTCCTTCTCTGTCCTAACTTTTTCTCCTTCTTATGGTATCTTTTTATTCATTTCATTGTGGTAAAAAAGAAAAGCTCTTCCTTCATTGAAATGGAAAATAAGCAAATATGAAGGCAGCGGCCTACCCATTATAGCCTGAAGAGCTATTCAGTCTTTGAATAAATTTTTCATTTGTTCACTAAGACAATAAATTAGAGTTACTTGCAGATGGTCTACCAAATATGCCCCAAAAGCTCTTTAGGGTCAATTTGTCTTGCAGTCTTGTTGTATGCCCAAAGTCTGAATGCACCTATCCTGTTCAAAGTTTATCAATCAGCTTAAAAATATCCTGCAAAAAGATACCTCATTAGATTTTTTTCAGGTTTCAGATACATGATTCAAGCATTTCCAATTTAATTCTGAATATGATTCAGCTGGTGAATTAGAAGGGAATAATGAAATGCCACTATACCAATGAGACAAAGGAAAAAAGGATCAATCTCTCAAAATAAGACCTTTAATAACTATGAAATAGATTGAGCTCTGAAATAACTGAGAGAAAATGGATGATTTTCAGTATGATTTTCATTCCAGATTTCCCAACACATATATTTGATAAGCTTAGTAATTTTGAAAGTCTTCAATAGTACCTTGAGGGAACTTCTAGGTTAACAAACAATAGCTTCAAATTAGGGAAACATAAGTATACATGACCTCAGAAGCAAATTTAAAATTCATTTGATGAACATTCCCTGAAAATATTGAATCTACAAATCAAAAAGATGAAGAACCATCATGCATTTATTTAGATGTATTTAAAAAGAAAATTTTCAAAGGTTTATTCGTAATAACTTTTAATGTTATCTCATAAATAATCTCTTCATTTTTCTGAAGCATTTAGCTAGAAACAGAAACAAACACACATCTTTCAAATTCAGGGGTCACATTCAGTTAAATAACTTTTGAAATAATATGTTAAATCTGTTTACAAGTGCATTAATTGAATTATTTAGTTACAGATTTACTGGTGTTTCAGTTGTGCCTCAGTTCAATGATGAGAATCTGGATTTTGTATAGAAGAGACAGTTCCTGTCCCAAAATAGTTGCAATCTATGGATGCAATGAAGTACAGGTGACAGGTGATTGTGATTGGTTTTATAAGCTTCAGTCATTGCATAGCAATTGGTCATCCACTAGCAAATATTTTACAAGCATCTCTCCCTCATGGCAGGGAGGGGACTGCTGGGAGTGACACTGCTGTTACTGTGAAGAAGTGATCTCAAGTTCATGATATCTCAGTGATTCGTCACATCTCAGTGACTTCCAAATTAAAATGTTGTGTTTGCAAGAACAACATTTTCTTCTTCAGTTGACATACATAGAAAATCAGCCTGTGAATCAAAAAGTCAACTTGGTTCTTTTATTCTTCTATGTAAATGCATCAATAATTATTATTCTAGCTTCATTCCTTTATACCAGAGCAGCTGATATTTATGTGGATCGTACAGATAAAATAAAGTTGTTATCTACAGTAATCTGCTTCCCCTATCCTTCTTCACTGCTGCTGCAATAACTGGAACAAAGAAAATACTACGATACTAATGAGGCTGACATTTAATCATGATGTTGTAAACTAAGTTCAAAGCAAGCCATCATTCTTAATTTACAGGTGTTTCCTGACTATTATTGCTAGAATTAACTGTGCAATACTGAGAAATTTCAGTGGAGAAAGAATATAGACAAGGATCAATACAATTAACAATTCTACTAATGTGTGTGATAAGGAAAATTCTTGTTTTGTTTCTTTATAAACACTACATCATTACTGAGAATTTTAAAAAGCCAACAACAATAAAAATAGCACTTGTTTTTGCCATAAGAGAAAGATACAGCCCTGAGGATAAATATGTATTATCTTTACTTGATTAAAAAGTGTCAGATTTTGCATAGTCTTTGCAAATTCTTTGCAACATCATGTGTGGATTTCTTAACCCTGTCAGTAGAATACATGAAGAAACTTACAGTGTTTCTTTTCTGAGGATGATTATATACAGAATGCTTGTAAGGCTGTTAGGTTTTTGTTATGAAGTAATATAAACATTAAGAAATATTTGAAATTTCAAATAATGCCAGTAAAACACCCAAACTTTTTTATTTGGTTATTATTTGGGGTTTGTTTGTTTGTTTTAGAAACACATGCACTTGTAAGTTGAAGTGAGATATCGCTAAGGGACAATAGAATACTTATTCTGTTGTGAAACAAGTGGCTATTATACCTTGTGCTGAATATGCACCCAGTGGTTGTCCTTTCCAGATTTGAACATCATTGATGTCAATGGAAATTGAGGAATATGGACAGGAGGGAAGATGAAGAATGAAGTAAAAGACTGTTTAAAGTTAGTATTGTAAGCTCAGCCTGACTAGGAAGATACATCAAGCAGAACTGTTGTACTTCATTCAGAATCATACCCTCTTCTTCTGCCCATTACTTCTCCATCTAATCCAGCAAGCTATCTGTAATCTGTGGCTGTGTATCATCATTTACTCCAGAGCTGTGTTCCAAAACTCCAAATATGACAGCTTCTATGTGAGAAGTTTCAGCCTACTTTAGTAGTAAAATACTTCATGCTACTTGCTTTCTGGAATAACACCCATCTCTTGTCTGTGGGACCTGTCAAACAATTAGAGATAAAACAAAAAGGAAACATGAAAATTAACTTAGAGCTAAATTTCAGTGCTGAATGCCTCCTACACCCAAATCACAGGGACATTCCACAGAAGAGTTATCTTAGATATTTAAGAAATATTTGTTTTTCTCTGTTCACTACTTGGTACATCCTACCTTATTCACATGTCCTGACACATAGTCTGACACATCCACTGCAATGTTGTGTGAATTCTTGGGTAGGTTTAGGTGCATACTATATACATGATTGCATCTGAGCTAATTCTGTAAAATCCCTTCATGGTCAACATAGAGAACTAGTCACTACTTGAGTTCAATGAGTTCAACTCACCTGCCTTGCAGGATCAGATATGATGTGATTTTTTTTCTCTTCATCTTCAAATAAAGTGTCAACATCTAACACAGGTCTACACATGTGATATTTATTCTGTCTGTCATTTTTAGGATGCCTAAGTTTCAAAGATTCAAAGAATTCAAAGATTTCAAAGTTTCAAAGATCAATACCAGCAGGGATGACAGATAAAAAGATAGGAAAATTTCAGTTATTTTTTTTAGAACTTGGATTAGGAGAAAAGAATATGCAGAACAAAAGACTTGGAAGAGTAAAACTTGGGATAGAATATTGCTCTTAAAAGGAATGTTAACTTCTGATAATTTTGCTCAATTCAATTGTTGGGTTTTTTCACCGGGATAACAAATTGTGCATATGTCTAACAGATTATACAGAGTGCTGCTTGAGTAGTCTAAGTGATAAACAATAGTTTTAGAAATACACAAGGTCCAAGGAAAATCAGATCAAATAACTGCTTTGCTATGACTGCCAGGTCTGGAAACTGAAATCAGCCAACTGCTCTCATGACTCTGATTCCTGATGCAGGCAACAAGTAGCACTGTGGAATGATGCTAAATAGGCTACAAATTGCATATATAAGATGAAGAATAGATGTGTCACCGTGGGTTTGTCTGCATGAAGTTATATTGATTTTGCTGAAATTTTGCTTGCAACTAAGGTTCACCTTGTGCTGGCAGGGCCTAAGGCACAGTCTAGAAAATGGGAGGAATTGTTTTTGTCATTGGACCCTGTGGGTGGTATCGCTTTACACCTCCTACCCAGCAGCCTGCCAGATGCCTCTACATTAGCCATGGGTGTGCTGCTTCTTGTTCCCTCTAATGTTGTGCAGATGCTGCAAACTAGTTTAACTTCCTGGTCAGTACTGAAACACCCAATTTCTGCAGTGGACAAGATTAGTGAATTGTTTACACCATATTACTTATCAGCTGTTTGAAATGTTTCTTTATTGACTTTCAGCAACTAATACAAACACAACCAAAAAGGTTGCTGCAAGCTGTAACTCTGCATGCTAGATTCTGTCTCTCAACATTCAAAAATATTTACCCTGGGTTCATTGTCTACTATGCTCCTAGCTGAGGAAGGGGAAAAATGAAATTTGAAGCTGTTGTCTAGCGATAAAGTTCTTTCTTTCATAAAGAGAATTGTGACAGGAAAAAAAAAAAAAAACCCAAACATTTTTAATGAAGACTTGCCTCTGGAAGAAGCAGGCTTTGATTAGGTCAAGTGGTTATCTTTTGAGTGTTGAAATACTGCAAACTGAGGAAGAGACTGGGTGCTTGTTTATATGTTGTCCTTTTCTGCTTGGCATGCAGAAGAGAGATTTTCTGTGCTTGTGAACATGGCTTTCTTGCCCACAGTATAGGGTGTAAAGAGGCTGAGGATGGACTGCTGAGGCAGTTTCTGGAAGCAGAAAAAAGACTGAAGGAGCCCATTGCAAGTTGTGCAGTGGGGAATCCAGCTCTGATCTGCATTCCAGAGCTCCAGATCTCTGAAGTTTGACAGCAGGGGGCCTCCAGGTGGTGGCCACCAAGGGAGCCTTGGACTGAGTCCAGCCCCTGATACTCAGCAAACTCTGAAGTAGACGATGGTGCTTGATTTCTGTAGAGCTTTGGTGTCTTGGTGATAGGAATCCTTCTGTTCAAACGTTGTACCTTTTATCTGTCTTTTCTCCAAACCTGATGCACCCACATGAACACTTACACAGCAGCAGAATCCCTTCCTTCCAAAACAAAAATTAGCATGTTCATGTAATATCTTGTTTATAGATGGCAAATGAGGTCAAAAGAGAGAAACTTGCTTCCCCAAATAATACAGCACATAATATGATGGCTAATTTTGATCATATTAGGGATATATATGTTTTGATTTGTGAGACCGAAAACCAAGAGAAAAAAATGACAGTAAATAAAAGGGAGATCTTTTAGACATAAATTTGAGGGTGGGTCTTTTTTACATAAAGCATAATTTTATCTTTTGTGGCAATAAAAGAATTTGCAAATAATGTAGGAAACATTTAGCACAATAGTTTAAACATAACTGAGACAGATACAGAAAAATAGCAGTCACAAATAATTTATCTCTGCGATTTGAGAATAAGGGCAAAGTCCCAAAACCTCTAAGGTTACATATGATCACTAATGTCATCAAGCCCAAGCTTGCCAGTTCTTTCAGTTAATTATAGCATTCTACAGTTCTCAATTTGCACACCAATTTCTGATTTCATTTGACAGTTCTTTTCATCCCTGCAAAAATTCTCCCTGGGAATTGCTTTCATTCAGTACTAAATCGGATGCAAAGTTCCCAATTTTTCTTGTGCCTGCAACTCTATGCTTGATGAAAATCACCTTTGTTCTGGAATGCTTTATTTTACCAAAAAAGCCCCGCACCTCTTTGCACTTTGGTACTTCAGAGCTGGGCCTCTAAATCTGTGAGTTTACATTCTTGCATTATTAAAAGTACTTAATACACAGATGTTTCTCTTTGCCCTGCACATAAGACAAACATTTAACTCTCTCTGCAAGCATATTTTATGTTCTTCTCTCCTTTAAATGACAGTCAATAGTGGATGTTAACTTCAAGATGTGTCTGCCTTTATTAAAATATTATCAAAAATTCTCCCAAGTCAATAAATATAAAAAAGCAGCAATGATTCAAGTGCAATGACATTCAATTAATTTTTAATTCTTTTTATACATCTTTTTATTGGTTATAAGCAAAAGAGTTCAAGAGGATACCAAGATTATGCCTCAGAATGTTTAGATTAATGGTACAAGTAGGGTAGCAGGAACATTCAATTGTATGAAAACAGATTCACTCTGACAAGGGAAAAAAGTGGTAGGCGCAAGTAAAACCACAATGAGCAATCCAAACTAGGCATATTTTCAAGCAGAGAGTGCTTGCATACAAAGGGGAACATAAACCTAAAACTTTAATTTTCTATGGACATCCCACATTAGCAGAATTGTAAAGTTGCATCTTTCAGGGAACTAATTGATTTTACAGTCTTTCTGTAGAGTCACAAACTAGAAGTCCAGAGCACTAGTATGGTCATGTACACAAACAGAGCTCATAGGATTTCACTTAATCCGCTACTATCAAAGCTAGCAAATGTGCATTTAGAAACCAAACTGAAATAAAAGAGTTCCCAATAATTCAAAAATCTCGTTGACCATTTTTAACAGAATGGTTAAAGAACTGCTAAAAAAAATTACCAGAAGTTTATCATGATTCAAAAAAAATGCTTTTTCAATCCTCCATAAGAATCTACCCAACTTTCAGTTTCAAGTGTTGGGTCTGGTTTTATTAACAAATAAATCAGGTGTGATTAATTAACTGTTTAATTTCAATGTGATAAATTACATAGATTTGGGGGTGAATGTTGCTGAATGGACATTAGTGGCATGTTTTGCAGTCCATTCAGCGTTCTGGATCCTTGTTTCTGAACTGTCTCCAGTTGTTTTTCATTACTCTTTCTCATCTGCTTGCAAAATCTTCTTAGTACCACTAAAAATAAATGGACAACATAACTGATCCATGCATAATTAATATTTCTCTTGTTCAGGGATCCAAGGGCTGTGACAGCCTTTTTGGTAATAGTGCCACACTGGAATCTATATTCTATTAATTACCCTCATGACTATACATTATGTATAATTAAATTGAATATCTGAAAAGCAAACTTAGACAAATATGAGCTAGAAACAAAAGGCATACAAATTTATATTCTGGTTTACATAGCAGCTATATCCCTAATTTGAAAAGACCTATGAATATGGCGCTGAGTCTCCTAACCTAATCAGTCTTGTTATGTCATTAAAAAGAAATATCAAAGAAGCTGAGCAAATTATGTTTTCCGCTATCCTAAATTGTATTAACCTTTTTCAGAATCACAAACTAGTGACCTAATTAACCTGGATTAGAAGGGGTTACCTTTGTTTTACTGTTTATATCAAGCTCTTAATGGTTTTCCACTAGAAGCAATGTTTCCAAAGTTTTGTGCTGCCAGAAGTTATCAAAACCTTAGTGTAATTGATCTAGAGACCTCTTCCACTTCAAATCCCATCTGATAATATATAGTCAGATTAACAACATATTTCCAATATTCTGTATGCGAACTAAAACTACCATTAAATAAGCATTAAATTCCTTCAACATTTACTCCAGGAAGCTAAAAGACAAGACTGGGGAAGAATTTTATAAATTTCATTCTCAATTTAATCTAAAAGGGCATTAACAGTATTTAGCAAGGATCTTGGAAGGAAATTCAGGAGCAAACAGTGGATGAAGAAGAGAGAAGTTCAGTAACAGAATCCTATAACTGGGGAAGAAATTATTTGGAGGAATAATACAAACATACTTTGAATGTATGTCAGTTTTGCTTATAGGATAACAGATAATGAGAAGGGAACTCATGTCATATGACAACTAGTAATAATATTTTGTTTAACTGTCATTTTTTTACATTAGTACCCAAGAAATTTGTGGTTTGAGTATGCTGTTGCTGCTGCTCCTTATGTTCATATTTCAGACTCTCTGTACTGTACTTCTGAGATTGGAGGCTGCAGACTACAAAGACAAATGAAATTCTGTGAACAGGAATCCCATGGCACAGTTACAACTCTTAAAAGTTCAGACTTTCCTGACAAGAAAACCATTGAATGAAAAGGACAGTTTTGTAACATCAAGCTGATACACAGAAGCAAAGCAAAAGAAAGAAAAAACCAACAAAGTTCATCCTTTCTTCCTCCTCATTTTTATTATTCAGTTACTTAACACTGAGACATTTCTTCTGTTAGTTGAAACAATGACAGCAACTACAGTTAGCCTTCTGGGATATTCTCTGGAGGAAGGAAGGAATGTTATGGCATTCCTACACTGTTGCCTTCTCCGTCACACTTGCTACTAAAAACTCACACTTCATTCCATTTTTGTTCATGAAGCGTGCTTCAAATATGATGAATTCTGATCATAGTTGTAGCTGGAAAGGGCCTTAGAAATTACTCCTTCTTTAGTATATAGACTTTATATGTACACATATATAGACTATACAGACTTTAGTATATATAGTAAAGGCGAGGGAGAACTTAATGCACATTGTGCAGTCTTGTTCCTTTGTTGATTTGCTTTCTCTTCATTGATTTTAAGACTCATATGTGCAATTGATTTTACAGTCCTTCAATACTTTACATCAGTGATGTCCTATATCGCACAAAGTCAGGATGATTTTTATGCCTAAGTGTATAACTCAGCCTGAGTAAACAACTGAAGGATTTACGAAGAATGTAAAGACTTCAGAATTTGTTTTAATTCAGATATAAAAATGAGATGTTTGATGTTGGAACATAAGAGGTTCCACTCGAATATGAGAAAGAACTTCTTCATGGTGAGGGTGACAGAGCCCTGGAACAGGCTGCCCAGGGAGGTTGTGGAGTCCCCTTCTTTGGAGATTTTCAAGACCAGCCTGGATGCAGTCCTGAGTAGCATTCTCTAAGCAATCCTGCTTCAGCAGGGGAGTTGGACTAGATGATCTATATGGTCCCTTCCAACTCTAAAAAAAATTCAGTGAAATTCAGTGAATACCAAAATGTTCTGCCAAAATAGAAATCCACTAGATTGAATCTTTTTGGAGGAATGATCACATCACCTATTTTACTTGCCCTACTGTTTTCCACAGAGTCTCTGCTGTCAGGGATCACTGAATGGCGGAGATAGAAGAGTATCCAAAGGACAGTTTGTAGTACTCCACTCCTATCACCTTCCTTTTTTCCCCAAAGTATTGCAAAGGAGCCTGAGGAAGTTTAACACACCACATTAGATCCCCACAGATAAGTGATATAAATATTCCTCCTTCTTTCTGCTTTTAGTTCAGTAACTATGGAATGGAATTATCCTAGCTAGAAATCAATTTTCTGAAGGTCCTAGTTGATGCTGGAGTCCAATAGATCATGTTTATGGCTTTCTGCAAGCCTTGACCAAATGGCACCTTCCACTGTGGACTTCAAGGGGATGTGACAAGAGTTGCAGCATATTTACTTCTTAATTCTTATAACTAGTTTTTACAGAAAAAAAAGATTCTCAAAGCACATGGAAGCTGGACAGTTTCAGGGTTTACAGGCTCAAGAAAAACATATCTAGAAGGCTAAGTGGGCTGCTGGGAAATTAATGACTTGACAGAGATGTTAACAAGGTGAGATTCAAGGAATATTTTATGAAAATACATCCCAGATGATAGTGTCTTCAGTTTACCAATCTCTCCATTTTTTAAGTAAGTTTTCAGAATACAGTAATCTCCTTTCCATAGATCACTTGGGTAGCACCAACAGGATATTTTCCAAAGAAACAAAAATTCTGCAGAAAATGTCCTGTTGAAATATTTTTTGTGTCCTAACAGACAGACCTACACCTGACTAATGAAAAGTGTCTCAATGAAATCAATATGCTTGTGCATTTTTTCAGTAACCAAAGTGTTTTATATGTTGTAAATTGAAAGTAGAACTCCTCAGTGATTTTCAAATGCTGTGTTACTATAAAATTTATTCTGCATTTTAAGGATTCTTATGTAGAGAGATGTGAAGGAGTGAAAGTAGGTGTGCTGTCAAATTAGCATTCTGTTCATAAAAACAGTGGTAGACTACTAAATGCTAATGTGGACTGTAGAAGGTCCTAAGAAAGATTCAATATGAAATCAATTTGTGTTGATAAAGTATAGCTTCTATCTGCTGCTGAATCATTTTCTTGGGGCCAAATACTACTGCATGTGAACTTTACACTGGTTTGAACTTGGAGATCATAACTGAAAAAATGTAACTTCTTTTTGTTTTATTTTGACTAGTTTATTTTACAAAGTCATTGCTGTCTCACCAGCTTGGATCTTGGCAGTTGTCTTCACGGAGAGATGAGATGGTGTACGCTAGTGATGACATTAGTATTTAACCAGAGAGAAAGTGAGAGACAGAGGAAAGCACTGGCAGATTTAAAAAGTTGCTATTATAGAGGGGATTTGGCGGTGGCGGTGGTTGATTTTTTTGGTGGTTTTTTTTTTGGGGGGGTGTTTTTGGTGTTGTTTTTTTTTGTCTTGCAGTAGACTGTGAGTAGGAGGAGAGAACTGTGCAACCACTTATATTTAGGAGAGTGTAGACTGGGATTAGGTCATGATTTTCCTGACATCCATATATGCTGTTCTGGTAGGATAAATAGGAATGAAATCTGATGACTCACTCAGTTCATAAGTTTGCTGAGAAGGAATAATGAAGACCTTCTTTCTTTGTGTGTCTTTTCATTTTTGCATTTCACAGGCTAAAATTAGAATAATCATGGCCTACCTGCCTTCCAGGAGGAAACCCAAGAAAGTATGTGTCAAAATGTTAGCCACAAATAGAACAAAACAACTGTCATAATCTGCAAAGGTGCCTTAATTTCTCCGTTTTCTCAGTTGACCGTTGTTTCATAACATGATACAGTTTAGCCATTCTTTTAAAGATAGAGCATTAAAAAGGAGCATAACCACATTAGATTAGCTATTGTTCACAGCCCTGTAGAATTTAGGAAAATTGTATGGACATAGTTCAGGAAATGTACAGAAGGTTGATTGGGTGGCAAGATAACTAGACTGGTCTTTCTTCTATTAATAATTTGTGTCATGGAAAATGGAGCAAAGAGTATTGTTAAAGAGACCAATGGAATAAAAAGGAGTCTATAATGTAAACCAGAGTAATCAGCACCACTGTTATTGCATCCTATTGAACTGGTTTAATAAGGCTACTATAAACAGAGCTACCTAGCTGATTCTACAGAACCAGAGAGGACTGCTTATTTTACTGGAATTCTTGTGAAAGTCTCTAGTAATTTTAAGCAGTTTATGATACCATGCTGATAAGATTGTTTCAAATAGGATCAATTAGGAAAGAAGGAAAGGGTAAGTCTGAATCAACTGATATATTTGTACTGAAATAATTTGAAATGTCCTTTTCTGTTAATTTTACTCATACCAGTGAAAATCAATAAGACATTAGAATTGACTAGTGGCCTGAATCTCAGGAGTGCTTCTGTATATTTCCAGACCAGCTCATTCTGACAGAGACTGCTAGATTTTGTAAACTTTAATTTATAACTCTTGACTTTTTTGCTAAACTATTAAAATGTTTGCGAATGTTTGTTGTCCCTAGGCAGCATCTAGTCTCATAATGTCCCATCATATAAACTCTCCAGCTAACTAAGGTTCAAAAGCAGAGTGCCAGTCAGACTTTATTAACTACAGATGAAAGGGTGTGATGAATCAGTCACAAAAGTATCAGTCACAAAAGTCACAGGTATCAAACTGTTGAAATGAACACATTCTATTATTTCAGGGACCTAGCTATGTGGCGTTGACCCTTAATATGCTAGACTTAATGAACAATTGCTTTTCTAAGTGATTACTATGTAAATTGTTTAAAACATATTTTTTTAATTGTGATAGCTGTGAGGAAACAATGAAACGTTGTTGCATAATCTGCCTTCTGCCTCACAGGTATTTCCTGGTAGAAATGATCATGAGAAATGTAAAGTTTTTAAAATGATGTTATATGCAGGAAGCAGGAAGGCCCTTTAATTATGCCCTTAAGTACAGAATATTTGCTTAATTGCTTAGTAGCCCTTGTATCCTGTAAATTTAATTAAGTGATGATTAACTATTCATTATAATATTTTCCTGTTATTATTCAGTACAAGCTGCACGTTAACTTTTAAAGTCTTTATCATGTTTGGAATTAAGCAACCCCAATTCTCATCAACTGCAAAGACCCACTGTGATACTACAATAACTTATCTACTTCTCTTTCTCAATTAATAATACCTGATGCATCAGGCAAATCAGAATGGCTTAAAGCTAACAGCTTTAAGCAGTGGCAGCTAATCCTGTTTTCTGCATTAGGCCCGTATTAAGCAATGTGCTCAGTTGCCCTCGCCTAGCTGGTTCAGTCTGGAAATCTATGGTATGATCACCACTAGATAAACTTGGAATTTTATTCCAGGTGCCACCCTTACTTTCTACCCTAATGAATTATACTTGCCATCTGGAGAGTGGAGGGGCATCAAAAAGATTCCTCTCCTACAATAATTTAATAATCTAGAAAAGGAGAGGTGAGTTTGAGGCCATTCACTTCCTACCCATCCTGAAAAGTATTAGTTTAATTACTTGATTTGCAGGAATCAAAGGAAGAGGAAAAAATACTTTTGTGGTAGCCAATAGCAGTGCTTAACTAGTTAGCTGATGCATTACTTACCACAATGATGCTATGTGTCAGGTATTTTTAGAACTAATGGACTGAATTTTTTGGCAATTGGAATATTGGAAAGTTGAAGTGTTTATAGGAACAGACAGTAACCATATATGAATTTTCAGTTGTCATTTAAATCCTTGAGGCCCTTTTTTAGACTTTATCTAGACTATATATTTCCCAGTCTTTTTAACTAATGGGACATTCATGAAAAATTCTGGAATTAAAAAGCTTCTGAGGACATGATTTGCAATTTTAGTGCTGTTGCAATGTCACATTCTGAATATAATAATTTGCATATATGTTGAACGCAGAAATCTCTTAGTCATGGTGCTGAACTTGTATGTGTAGTAGGCAAGTGAAATCAGAAGTGAGAGGAAAGTGGGGTAAAACTCTTAAAAGGAGAAGCAGTGGAAATCAGTTCATTCAGAAGCTTACCTGTGAGTTAATGAAGGAAGATATTTTCTTTGAGAGAAAGCTTGGTTCTATATATCTTACTAAAGTTCTTATTTCTCATTCTTATTTTGATGGCCATATTATTAACAGTACCACCTAAACCTGCAAGGTACTTGGTCCAAAATTAGTAGGAGGCTTCTTTTGGCAAATTTCATATCTGTCTCTTAAATAATTTTGAATGACAACTTTATTAGATAGGATTAACATGCTAGAAAATTATCTCATGTTATATATCATTTTATGATCGATGGTTTCAGTCATGGAGTTTAACATAGTAGACTATGCCTATGATTAGCTGATACATTAAGTATATTTGGAGAATTTTTATTTAATCTTTTTATCTTAATATTTAGATCTTAATAATTAAATTAATATTAATATTTAATAATGTCTTAATATTTAATAACATTAATATCATAAGCACATTCTGACAGAGGGAAACCTACATACATCTTACACATTTGGACCTGTCTACAGTCAGGACTGCCTAAGAGCAAATCTACATTTATCCTTGCTTCTGGATTCTGAAAGTTTACTTGTAAAGAAGGGCATTACTAAAGAGTTTGTTTTTGATAAACACTATGCAAAAAGGCCATAGCATTTGTAGTTCAGTAATGGTTTTTGATCTGAGTACTTAACAGAGATAAGATTTATATAAGAAAAGAAACTGTAACTTATTTTTCTAGCAGGGCTTTTTTTTAGAGGTGACCTGTGAAGCATATCTTCAGATTTCTTTATTTTTTGTTTTTCAGTTGGTGCTTTATTTGACTTCTACAGCCCACAACTTTTCTAAATGAATGTTTTAGTTGTCTTCTTTGTCTGTTAGTGATTGGGACACAATTCTCCAGATACTTACTAATCAAAGGAACTGCTCATTTGACAACAGCATAAATCTCTGCACAGGCAGCTAAAACAACGATTCAATCACAAGATGAGGCAAATGTGTTGTGCACACTTCTCTAGAGGAGAGAGTTCCCCTGTAAAAAGTGCTATCCTTATTTAAAAATTGCAGTACTGAGCTCCCCGAGACGTAGCTCACCATAGTTCACATGCATTTTCAGGTGATATCTGAAGTATGAACATATTGCTAAGAAACTTTACAGAATAAGTAAACTAAGATCTGGTGGTGGTTAAACTTTTCAAGAGCTCTATCTTAATGATTGCTTCTTTATTCTATGCTTCTTTATTCTACAAAAATGAATAAAGGCTCTGCAGTTAAAAAAACACATATCTATGGCTGTGTCTTCTGGGGTTTTGGCCAGGTTTTGCTTTGTGTGGGTGTATGTTTGTGTGGGTGTGTACCATACTGCAGAACATGAGCTAATGAGATCGAATTACAGGGCTTGCTGATGTTCCAGCCAAAGTGCTATTAAAGTGTCTAATTACTTTTTACTAATTTACAGTCACTAGGAGTGCTGAAATGCACTATTTTCAATGCTTCTAGGAAGGCAACCAGGCACAACACAATTGATGAAGTTTTAATTTCATATAGATAGCAATTATCCATGAAACCATATTTAATAAAGCTACTAATATTATAGTTGAACATTTCGTTAATGCTTGCAGAAAACATGATGTTTACAGTATCATACCTAGGTTAACAGCTACTTAAAGAGACAATATTCTGATCTCAGGTAATATATGAACTAAAGCATAAACTATTTTTTTTTTACTCATGATTCTTGTGAGAAATTCATCAAAGATGAAAATCCTTTGTATTTACATTCTTCCTTCTCACATTCATGCCAGCTCTGTAAAAATGCATCATATTTTTGTAGGGTATTCCAGGCAGAAATAACTTACAAGACGCATGCAAATTTCACTTGTCTTATGTACTTTCATTGCCTATGGAAACTCCAAGGTCTCAGGCAATTTTCCTTTCTAAGATGGTTTTACTGGGACTGATGTCCGAGTCTAGTTCCCAGGCCACTGAGTTGAATCCCTGGCTAGCAGTGTGTTTCCCACTTTGTCAGAAGTCCCAAGCTGGAACAGCTGGAGGCTGAATTTACATCTCTCAGGAAAAAAGCTATTGCTTGGTGGTACTGCCCTTGTTAGTCAGGAAATAAAGCAGTGGCTCTGTTCTTTTATAAATCTGAAGTAATAACACAGTAATGATATATCCTAGGAATGGATTACTTTGGAATTGATTTTCTCACATTTTGAAGGATCTATCCTCCATTGATTATGTTACTTAGAGCTCTTTCTTGCCTTTCTAGGCTTTGAAAGAGATCAGAGTGTCCCAAACTCAAAGCTGTTGTCTAGTTTCAGTCAGAAAACTGAGTATGCTTTTGACTTTTCTTATTTATTCGTCATTTTATTAGAAAACATTTGCTCCAAGGGCTAATGATCCTCTATTCGCCTGTGAGAGATACAGAAATTTGTATGTGTGTGGGAAGGGAGTTTATCTAATGTATGAGTGAAAAGTCATTTAAAATTGTTTTCATCAGTCTACACTTTTGTCTCTCAGAGAAATTAAAAGCTGGGATAAACTGTTGTAGAGTAAATCAAATATTAATATTGAGACCATGCATTTTCTAGATAGTGTGGAGAATCGTAAGTAATAGAAAAAGAACTTGGTGAAAATATTCCCCCAGATGTATTTAGTTTCACTCAACTGCAAGCCATTTTTTTCAGCAAAATTGGTATTTTTATATATATGTGTACATATATCAGTTGGCTACAAAACTAAATGAAGTATGGTAAATGTTAAACTTGTTGCTCATCTCACTATTTAGAACAAAAATATATGTATTGTCAAATATTTTTTACATTATTATTTATTACTTGATTATAGAGGTGATTGATTAGGTCTACTTTACTATAGCAGTCTAAATAATCTTCTTTTACATGATGCTTTCCTACCCCTACTCTTGACTTCCATGCATGTTTTATACCACTACAAAACAGTGAGAAAATAGACAAAAGCAATCAATGCCTGTGCTACCTTAGCTGGTCAGTTTGAGACTAATCCAGCTGTATCTACATGACAGTAACCATCCTGTAATTATACTTTTGTAAGTCCAAGTTTAGGTAACTATTGTTAAACTATTGAGAGGGAAAAAAGAGTAACTTACTATAGTAACATCACTTCCACCCATCTTCTCCCTCAGATCCCAGGGTTTAATTTTCTTGCCATACCATTACACGTAAAGGTTCTAACTTAACTATGAGAGACTTCAAAGCAGTACACAGCAGTAGACAAAGTGTAACCAGAAAGAAGTGGTGGTGGGGCATCACAACACTCCCATCTGCATGGCTAAAATCACCCATTCAAGGGGTGGCCATCTTTGTATGCCTCTTCGGACTGGTTACTGGCCCGTGCTAAGGAATTATTTGGGAAAGCAGTAGATGCATGGGCCAAAGCCCCACACCAGTGACCATGTTACCACTTCTGCAGTCTGTGGAGCAGTGTCCAGACCTGAGCCCATGCATTGACATTGTTAAATTGACATGTACAGATAAAGCCTGACCATTTCTGGGACTATACTCTCTCAGGCACGTATCTCTTTGGTTTAGGTTTCCAGACATATACTGGATATCTCAAAGCCATATAGTACTTTAGTACATAAAGTGTTTTCTTAAAATACCTGCTGTGCCTATCAACTACTGAGATGTAACAGGAGCACAGGGGCACATTTTAAATTTTTCTCTATTAGGAGAGTAAAGTATGTTGATTACATAAGCTTTCCTTTGGAAGAGGACCGTTTTATTTGAATTAATTAATGTTTAACTGAATTTTAGGTCACTAACAATTTGAACACTTAACAAAATATTTCTGTTTCCCCAGAAGACTCCTGACCTATGAGAAGCAAAAACAACAACAAAACAAAACACCCCCAAAACCCACAAAAAAGCCAGAGCTACAGTAGCAGTCCTGTTCCTATCCATGGTTCTGCCTATGGAAAATTTTCACAAATGAATCCAAAGCATGCTTTCATGTACTTGCTGTGTTTTATGTTGTTATGTTTATAATACACATATTTTCAATAATGGATTATTTTCATTTTATGCCCTAAAATTTTTATGTCCTAAAGTTCATTTGTTGTATGATCAGCATAACAGCGTTCTGCAAAAGAAAACAGAAACCAAAAGAAATGATATGGTGTTTTCCAAGCTTTGAGGGAGTAGGGAGAGTAATAACTATGCATTTTATTTTTCATTTTGTGTCATTACCCTGAAAAATATGTTTAATGGGTAGAAGGGTGTCCTGGTTTCGGCTGGGATAGAGTAAATTTGCTTCCTAGTAGCTATTATGTTTTGGATTTAGTATGAGAATAATGTTGATAACACATTGTTTTAGTTGTTGCTAGGTAATGTTTATATTAAGTCAAGGACTTAATAGTAATATCTTATTTCCTGTAGTTAGGAATTTTGTCTAAGGAAAATTTATGATTATGGATTTTCTCCTTTAATGTTAGCTCAGTTTCCCTAGGGAAAATTCCTGCCCTTCTGGGCTGCCCAGTTGGGCATAACATCACCGCACCTTAATAATGCATGCAGGTTCACAAGCAAATCAATGAACATCTTAGAATCATAGAATGGTTTGGGTTGCAAGGGACCTTAAAGATCATCTAGTTCCAACCCCTTGCCATGGGCAGGGACACCTCCCACTAGACCAGGTTACTCAAACCCCCATCCAACCTGGCCTGGAACGCTTCCAGGGATGGGGCATCCACAGCTTCTCTGGGCAATCTGTTCCAATGTCTCACCATCCTCACAGTGATGAATTTCTTCCTAATATCTAAATCTACCCTCTTACAGTATAAAACCGTTATCCCTCATCCTATCACCACACTCCCTGATAAAGAGTCCTCATACTGACTCCTGAGGAACACCACTCGTCACTGATCTCCACTTGGAATTTTATTGTCAGTTTACAGTGTGGTGTTTACAGAAAAGAAAAGCATTTTTAGGAATTAATAATTAATTTTATAATGGTAACTTTTGATCTGGATGAAGATATATTCTTCAGAACAACTTAGGTTTAAGGAAAGGAGTACATATTGCCAAAAAAGATACTATTTTAATAGCTCAAAGAGAAAAAAGTATATGAACTTTACCAGCTTCTGTGAGGTTCAATAAAAAATAATTTGCCATAGTGATAATTAAGATATTATTATTAAATAATGATTAATACATTAATAATTGCATCTGTATTTGTGTTTGGATCATCACTAATGATTTAAGTGAGGCTTGCCTTCTCTATGTGCGCTGAATTACTTTCTGAAGGCTCTGATTTGCTCTGGGAATGGCTTAGCTGGGAAGAGTTTCCCCTTGCAGAACTGCTTTCCAGCTTCCAAAACTCTGCTGCTAACAGAGCTCAGATGCTTGTGTGACAGCTCCTAAACTGTTGCAAATTACATTCTGGCGAATTAAAGAGAACTGAAATTGAGGGCTTGTTTACTTTAGGAAGTAGGACTGTAAACTGGTTCATGAGCCACTGAGCCACCCCTGTGTGAAAGACATAACTTCCAATAAGCACCTGGGAACAAAGTCAGCTGAAAATGGGAGCTACAGGAATTACCACAGCTAAATTTTACTTATCTGTGAGATGGATCTTTAAGATTTTCCCTGTATGACTGCATGAATATAATTATGTGCACTCGGCATTCTTGGAATTTTTGAACTCAATTGCTAAAAGGGGCTGTAAAAACCAAACACTCGTACTTTATGATGGACAAAATATCTGGGAGACAATCGCAGTTATTGTCTTCCTTTTTATTTTGGCTTGTTCAAAGCTAAAAAGCAAACAATAAAATATGCCTGGTAAAACCAAATAATAAGAACAATTTGGGACTTTTGGACAACACTCCTTTAATAAAACACTAGCCCTTCTCCTAGTTGTAGATAATTTATATACAAAAAACCCAAAGAAAATAAGATGAATATATAGCTTCTTGTTACACCAGTTGTAAGAACAGCTGTGAAAAATATAAATGAATTTGTCATTCAGGCAGCGTAGGATTAGGTTGCTGGATTAAAATGACATTCAACCAAACCATTTGGTTTTGGCTTTTGACATTTTCTAAATGTTTTTCTTTTTAATTAATTTTATCTTTATTTCCAAATGAAATATTTGCTTGGATGAAAGAATTGATTTTTTTTCAGCCAAAGTTATTTACAAATTTGACAAAAAATTATGATTCATTTTGAATGTCCCAAAGTATCACACTTTTACACTATTTTTCAGGGCAAGATATTTCTTCAGCTGTAAAGATAAATCCTGCAGTTCTGTGCTGAAAATGAAATATTTTCTTAGTTTGGATTTAAATTTGATGTCTTTATTTTTTCACTAGTTAATATAGCTAGTAATGCAGTTCTGCATCAAGGTCACAGGAAGATTATGCCTCCTAGTGCTTTAAATGTGCAAAGATTTAATGCCCTGAAGAATTTAGTCTTGGTTACTGCTTCTATTTATGTGTTCAATTCAAGATCACTTAAGTGCGAAGCCAGCTGCTGTAAATAAAATCATTATAGCTGGAAAAATGTTTTAAAGTATGCTGTAGAAATACCTCTTATTTAAGTAGCTATGAGCTATCTAAACTCATAATCAGAAAAGACTCTGTCTTTTCTTTCATATACAGAAAAGCCACAAAGATATTTAAACTCGTATTTTTGAAGAGAAGAGCAGTGAGGTCTTGATATACTTTCTAAAATGTAAAATGCTGTTGAATTGTGAATGTCAGATAGTGCAGGTGGCATATTGCGTTGAAAAATGACAACAAAGAGAATTTCATTCATCTTCATAATCTCATGCTTCAGGGAATAAGCAGATCAGTGCTTGGACCAAGAAATAATATTTGTGTCTTCATCCAGTGTTACACTGTTGACCATATGTATTCTGACTTATTTCTTCTATTATTTGTCTTAAGGTGGAACCAACTAAAAACCCTTCAGTGCTTTTGTACACTTCAGTGTCCTAAACACAAGCGTGCAGAGCCAGGCTGCTTCCTTTAAATATGTGTTTTCATTTAGAATTAAGCATTATGGCAAATGGACAATTCTGAGTGAACATTCAGAAGGACTGAGATTAGGTCCAATCCAAAAAATATGTACCCTATTTCCTGTGTTAGAGCTTGATTTTTCAATCCCCAGATGCATGTTTAAATATTGTCTTTCAGTAGGCAATATTCCACTATTAAAAAAAAAGAAGTTCTGAAACTTTCGAAATAACTACGAAATGGAATTATTAACCCATGATTAACTGTGAAGACTTAATTGTAATAACTACCTTAAAACATAAAGTTGTACCTAATGTGCTACAGCTACTTTGGTAATACTGAGTGTCTGTTTTGTCATACGGACAACCCCTATAGAAAATGTAGAATTATTTTTGTGATTTTAGTAATGAAGTAACCATCTGCTATGTTTATTTGTTTGTTTCTATTCCATAGAGACACTTTTCATGTAGAAATCAGCAAACTATTTTGCATAGAAAAGAAAACCAGCACAATGGAATCCTGAACTTGACAGAGATCCACACTGATATAAATTTTTAGTACTAATAATTATTCCTAGTATACTAATTACATAGAGTAGATATTGCAATTATACTGTAAACCACCAGCTTTAAAAAATAAAAACATTTTTGTCTCATTGCCTAAAAATTCTCACTGCACACATCTGCATTATACAACAAGATGTAATACTAATGCTGAACCAGCTCGAGATAGATTGACACAAGCTAGTCCACCCAGCACAGCGTGGTAAACATAATTATTGAACTTGGTCACAAGTCTGTTCATCTGCAGTACTTTAGATGTTATATGGAAAAACTTAATTTCTATGTGACTGTAAGCTGTCACCAAAGAGGACAGTTTTCTTCCATTCCTTTCAGTCTGGGTGTTCTTGACAAGATCTGCTCTCTGATCTGTCTCACCACAAAGTTATGCCACAGCTCATGCCAGCACAAAGGAGATGACCTCTCCTTTGGTAAAGACCTCTTCCACCAGAAAACTACTTCTGTGTTGCTTTTGACTGTTAACGGAACTGAATTTCAAGCTCTGCCTAAGAGAAGGGATATTTTTCTACAGGGATATCACTGTGGTCATATGATCCAAGTGCTGTCTGTTACATACTATGACAGCACCACATCTGTTATTCATGCTTCTTTTCCTAGTTAAGTATTTAAATACGCCCCTTGAGCAAAACAGTTTTCTTCTCCTGTAATGAGACAGAACATCCTTTCCCCAAATTCTGTCTATTTTTTTGCCTGGCATTATTGCATTGCAATGAAACTTTGATCAAAATTAAACTAAATAAAAAATATTCTATTAACTTTAGCAGGGGAAGATTTCACTCTGTATATTTTCTCTGAAATGAGCAAAAAATGAGCACTTGTCATACATATCAAGTCCAACAGCAAAGTGTTCTTGGACATTAGGACTCTGCAGTTTAATGAACAGTATATTTAATGTTTACATGCCCTTCTGAGACAAGAGAGCCAATGTGAAACCAATCCTAAATAAGATAACTGTGAGTAGCATGTTGTTACTAGGTAAGACAGATGACTTATTATAATATAGAGAAAGAAGTATCCAACCTTTGTCCCATCATGTGTATGTGGTTCAGATGTCTCCCACAGAGAGTTCAAAGGTGAGACAAGCATATTGTTAGGTTCACAATCAATAAAAACTCACTGGTATATCCATATGATAAGACTATATCACTGACTAGTATATCCATATCATTTACTGTAGATTTTAGAGATTGTCCATGTTTTTGACTGGAAACGTACATCTGCCAGTAAGATCAAGGAGCCTTTGCTGCAAGATTATTGGCTGTTTTGTAAAGATCGTGAGCAGAGCTCTGCTACGGGAACATGGAATTCAAATGAACTCTGGTAGTGACAGCAGCCTTAGACTCCTGGAAAAGAGCTGCCAGAGCTTTACAGCCTTTGTCATCATCACCAGTCCATACACACTAATCGATCTGGGTCAGGAAACAGATTGCATGCTGCCTACAAAAGCTTTGTTTTTTTAAAAAATATCTGTCAGAAGATTGATGTCTAGGAATATTCTGTAGAAGCTGTACAGTATTACTGCACATAGCACAGCATCTCTGGAGGCTGCCAGAAGGAGCTCAATATCTAATCTGCCATACACAGTCATTTCAAAAGCTTGATTAATCTCTAAAATCACACAAAAATAGCTTGAGGTTGTTCTTTATTCAACTGTCTTAGAAATCTATGCCAGAAAGTATTGGTGAAATGGAACTGTGAAACAGAAATACTTTGCTTTGTTTGGATAAATGAGTCAGGTGGAGTATGTTATGTCAGATGATGTCAGCAGCAGTAGGACCAAAAAGAATGTCTACATGATTCAGTGTATAAATGTTTCTTCAAAGTTATCTGCATGTTTATGCATTTTCTTTCCTGTTTCACGTATATGTGTGAGTTCCTGCAATGAAGGCATATGGAGTTATTGCTGGGATGAGATTACTGAGTGGAAAACATAACCTGAGCAGCTGAAAAATGGCTATCAGACCACTCTTATAAGCTAATATTATCTTTCTGCTATCTGAGAAACTGTATTGTTCATGCAGATTGTTATGAATCCAGTTTAACTATCAATGAATTTACAAAGCTTCCTTCTGACATCAGTAACTGCAAAAAATGAAGAGAAAGAGATGTAGCTCTGCTTTACAGAAATATCCAGATTTTATTACTTTCTTTCTTCATTAAAATTTCAAACGAGGTCTGCAAATGGTTCTCGGGCTCAGCACAGCCCTGTGTAATGAAGCAGAAACGTCCATTGGAGAATGAAAAGCAAAAGAAAGAGTAATTGCTTTCTAAGATCTTTGAAATTAGGGTGACAAGCATTAACTCTGCATGTTAAAAAACATGGTTTTCATGTTCACTGTCATTCTTACTTGTTTGTGAATGCCTGCATAAGTGATCTGTACTAATGGAATCAGTCATTCTTCATCCTTTCCATTCCCAAGGACGCTGAAAAACAGGCTTAGATGGAGTAAACCCCTGACCTCCAAGCAAAGCAAGACACTCAACCGAGTGAAGAGTAAAAGTGAATTTCAGGATAAGAACAATCAAAAATGGATTTTCCATTAGCTATAACTTTTAAAGCTCTGGTGCTCCCAACTTGCAGTAGAATTGTTAATAATGAAAAAAAAAAACAAAAAACCAAAGGTTGTTTTTTGTTGGGTTTAGTCCTAATTGTAACCACCTCTATCCTGACAGTGATGCTTTGCGTGATTGGTTCCATTATGTCTAGCACTGAGAGGCTGAATACTTTCATCTGCATAATGCTGTGATGGAGTATAATTAGCAAAATGCTATTTTGAGTCTGAAGTAGCTTTCTGTTGCCCTACCCATCTCAAAACTATTGTCTCATTAAGGAGCTGAAGACGATATCGTGTCTTCTGTCAGCAGTTCGACTTTTTTTATATTTGACCATGTGAGCTAAAATACAGTGAATTAAAGTAGCATATCAAAACACTTTCCTAAGCACTCTTTTAATAAAGCCATCCCAGAGAGCAGTCTCCTAAATAGCTCTGAGACAGGAGTTTGCATTTGCAGTTGTAAAACAGCTGCAGCTCACTGAAACATCACTCAGGTTCTTGTTGCATATGTGCATCCCGTTAGCTGACATTAGTTACTCTGTGGTCGTTATTAGCCATTATTAGACTATTCCATTATTCCGATGTGGGTTATGTCATCTTGCTGTCAGGCAGATCAAGTGATCACCTGCCTTTCATGAATGAGTTCCCAGATCATTCGTAGCATGAGCTGCTATATTCTTTATTCTGCCCTAAGGGTTAGGGAATGCTCAGGATGTCATGTCCTTGACCCCTGTGCCTCAAAGGAGGATAAAATCAAACATAGAATCATAGAGTGGTTGGGGTTGCAACGGACCTTAAGGATCATCTAATTCCAGCCACCCTGCCACGGGCAGGGACACCTCCCACTAGACCAGGTTACTCAAACCGCCATCCAGCCTGGCCTTGAACACCGCAATGATGGGGCATCCACAACTTCTCTGGGCAATCTGTTTCAGTGCCTCACCACCCTCACAGTAAAGAACTTCTTTCATCTTCCTTCTAAATCTAAATCTAATCTTTCAATTTAAAACTGTTACCCCTCATCCTATCATCACACTCCCTGATAAAGAGTCCCTTCCCATCTTTCCTGTAGGCTCCCTTTAAGTACTGGAAAGCTGCTATAAGGCCTCCCTGAAGCCTTCTCTTCTCCAGGCTGAACAACCTGTACTTACACAGGTTTTCCTTTTTACTCTTTTTAAAAATGGGGGTCATGTTTCCCCTTTTCCAGTCAATGGGAACTTCATCAGATTGCCATGACTTGTCAAATATGATGCCAAGTGGCTTAGCTACTTTGCCTACCAGTTCCCTCGGGACCTGTGGATGCATCTCATCAGGTCCCATGAACTTGTGCACCTTCAGGTTCCTCAGATGGTCTCTAACCTGATGTATCTTACAGTGGGCAGTTCTTTATTCTCCCAGTCCCTGCCTTTGCATTCTGTGATTTGGACAGTGTGGCTAGAACACTTGCCAGTGAAGACTGAGGCAAAAAATTCAACGAGTACCTCAGTCTTTTCCATATCCCAGGTAACCAAGTCTCCCATTTCCTTCTGGAGAAGACCTACATTTTCTTTAGTGTTTCTGTTAACACTGATGTACCTGTAGAAGCTTTTCGTGTTTCCCTTGACATCCATGGACAGATTTAACTCTATCAGGACTTTATCTTCCCTAACCTGACCAGTGGCTGGTCAGACAATTTCTCTGTATTCCTCACCGGCTACCTGCCTATGCTTCTACCCTCTGTAGGCTTCCTTTCTAAGATTGAGTTTGTCCAAGACCTCCATGTTCATCCCTGCAGGCCTCCTGGTGTTTTTGCCTGACTTCCTCTTTCTTGTGATGCATCACTTTTGAGCTTGGAGGAGGTGATCCTTGAATATTAACCAGCATTCTTGGGCCCCTCTTCCCTCCAGGGCTTTATCCTATGGTACTCTGCTCAGCAGGCTCCTGAAGAGACCAAAGTCTGTTCTCCTGAAGTCCAGCGTAGTGAGATTATTGTGTGCCCTCCTCACTGACCCAAGGATCTTGAACTCCACCATTTCATGGTCACTGCAGGCAAGGCTGCCCTTGAGCTTCACATTCCCCACTAGCATTTCCTTGTTGGTGAGAGCAAGGTCCAACATGGCAGCTCTCCTTGTTGGCTCCTCTGTCACTTGGAGAAGGAAATTATCATCACTGCATTCCAGGAATCTCCAGAATTGCCTATGCCTTGCTGTGTTGTCCCCTCAACATATATCAGGGTGGCTGAAGTCCCCCATGAGGATCAGGGCTTGCGAATGTGAGTTTGCTCCTACCTGTGCATAGAGGGTCTCATCCACTAGGTATTCCTGGTCAGGTGGCCTGTAGCAGGCCCCCATGTAGCATGACCTGTCTCTGCCCATATGGTCTTGATCAGCTCCTCATCTATCTCCAGCTCCATGCACTCCAACTGGTCATTGACATAGAGGGCAAGATCTCCTCCTCATCTTCCCAGCCTGTCCTTCCTGAATAGCCTATATCCTTCCATTCCAACACTCCCATCATAGGAACCATCCCACCATGTCTCTATGATGCTAGTAAGATCATAGCCCTGCAGGTGTGAGCATGTCTCCAACTCTTGCTTATTCCCAGTGTTAACGTGTGTTTGCAGGTTGTATACTCATGGGATAGCCTATACAGTGAATATAGTTACAGTACAGCTGTGAACAGGTGAACAGCAACTCAAATGAGGGTATCATACTTGAAATACTACATTGATATAATTACAACATCATTCTAGAACTAGCACTTCTGATAACCTTCTCAGGAAAATAAGGATCAGATGTCCTTATCTGATTACAGTAAATAACCTACAGGCATCCCAGTTAAGCGAATTACTATCCCAATTAAGCAGCAGTTCTTGCTGATAAGTATCATTAGGTTTAATTCCATTCCTTGGGAAATGTCCTGATTAGGGCTATTTCTCAATTTAGTGGTATGTAATCTAATAGTTAAAGAAAAAAAAAAGTGACATTTGAAGCAGAAATGAGAAAGAAAATTTGAATAAATTGGCAATATGAGCATAGGTTTGGATGAAATACATCCCATGAAGCTCTGAAGAAACTAGAAGAAATATTGTCACAATTGCTTTAGTTAGTTTTGATATCTCACAGAGAATAAAAGAGTAAGTGCTATGAAGTGTGGGTTTTTTCTTTCCTTTAAGATAGTATCCTTTTATTATCAGAAAATCAAATGCCCGAACATAGAGAAAATTTTAAAAGATAGTTAGAAACTGGAGAGAAAGGAAAATAGCAGCTACTTGAAAAATAAACTTTTCATAAGGGCACATGATAAGAGAGATTTCTCATAGCTGATGTAGAATTTCTTCTTGAAATAAGATAGTTACTGATAGGCTACGCAGACAGCATGTTTGACCTGGTGAAAATGTGGGAAGCAGGAGACCAAGCTCAACCAAATATGTTGAGTTACACCAAAGCTGGATCTCCCATATTTAACTCAACAGTACCTGTTAATTATGTTATCTTACACCAAAGTATAATTGCAGGGAGAAATGGAGAATGACGTTTCCTGGAACATTTCAAGTGTCCCAAGATTATTTTTTTTCCTCCTGGTACTTTACAATCCTATTCTAAAATAAAGTGTTCCTATTTAAACCTCAGAAATGTTTATTTCCTGGAAAGAGGAAAAACAAATAGAAGTGCAAGTAGGGGACAGAGCATGGTAGATAAGGAGAGACATTGGAACAGAAGGAGAAATTCCAGTCTAGAAGCAGGGTCTTGACACTAGGGGAGCAGAAGGCAGCTAAGTACACAAAGCTTCTGTTGAGGGAATAGTGCTATTAGAGGGGGTGGAGCTGGCCAGTAATTTCTAACTCTTTCCCTTAGCCTTTTTCAAGAACTGCAGTGGTTTTACCAGTATATTAAAAGGAAACGCATTCAGTACAGCTAAAATAATACACCCCTAAGAGGTCACTTTTTATACTGAAGACGTTATGGATTAACAGCTTGCAATTTTTAAAGCATCTAGCAAATGTCCTAGAAAAACTGCCAGAAATCTTTTCTGCTGTGGCAGTATAGATTTAGGGACAGAGGAAGTTTTCTGATATCTCCTGATCCACACCCTGCTCTAAGCAGGGCTAATGACAGGACAGGTTGCTCAGGGCTATGCCCTACTAACTGGGAAAAGGAGCTGGTAGCAAAAGATCCGTGAAGACACATTATGAGCTATTAAACCCCACAGTTCTCTTACACTATCAAAGGACATAAAACCAATGCTCCCTTTAGTTTGTGTTCTTACTGAATCTCTGAAATATTAAACAGATGGTTTTCTCCTGTCCAAGATTTGTCTATTCCAATGGGTATTTTAAGCTGGGTAAAGGCTTTCCTCAGTTTGGGCAACTCTAGAAATGTCAGAAGACATGTATTAACGTGTAAGTTAAGCATAGTCGGTCTTCCGTAATATAAAATCTTTCTACATTCAAAAGCTCACTGAAACAAATGTGACCATATTAAACATAGCTTCTGGTCTACCCAAAACAAATTCTTAGTAAAATTGAGATTATCAGCTTGCTAGTGATTCAGTGTGAATAGATTTATTTTTTGCAGTGTAGAGAACAAAAAAACCACAAAAAACCCCAAACTAAAGCCCCCAACCTATACATACTCTCCAATACCTGGTTAGTGTCTGTATCTTTGTGCATCAAGGACTCCAAAAGGGATCTGAATATTTTGAAATAACATTTTCTAGTAATTGTTGTTGCTGTGTTTGTCTCACTGCCCTGTCTAAATCCTTTCTGGGAAAGTAGAGTCTCTAAAGAATATACTTTACCACATAAAGCTCGTGGCAAAATGTATGTGCAAAAGGATGTGCTTTTATATAATAATGGTGCATATAATAGTCTGGAGCTCAATAGCGTATCTTGCATAACAGATGTCAATAGTTATACAAGCGGCAAATTACTTGACACTTCCAGAAATGTACAGTGCAGCACATAAAGTATAAATCCCAATGTATTGCCGCTAGTTAAAAAAAAAAATGAAAAACCTGCTCGTAAGCTAGAAACCAATTTCCCAGGCAATCTAAGCAATTGTAAAAAAAATACTCCACTAGAGAGTGGTATGGTCAGAGAGGAAAACATAATCTAATACATCACTGCACATAACTTTCTGCAGGATGTGACACACTATAAAGGTCATTACGCCCATCACTACAGCCTAACATTTTGTAGCAGAGTGTGATCTTCCTTGTTTGTGAAGCATATGCTAAACAGAAAGGGAATAGGGAGTTGGCTGTTGTTTTAATCTGACAGCCAAAATAACCCTCAGTGCTTTGCCTTCAACTCCAACTGATCAAATGTTCAAAGGTATGCTTTAGGGACCCATAGCTGCATGTTTGTGAATAGATATCAAGGTTGATAATTCTAAGTGCCACCCATCCTTGCGCTTTTTCACTTGTTATCTTCTCACTCATAGCTGCATTGGTTTTTCAACAATGTAGTTAAATAAACATACTTAAAGTCCACTCCTTTTACAAAAATAAGACTTTTTATTCAAAAAAAGAACCCATATTGAATTTCAGGCTGCCTCAAAACACCATGGATTCCCCTCAAAATGAATGCCCTCTGAATTGTCCACATCTGTGTACTTTCCATAATGGAAAATGAAGTGGCTTTCTACTCTCCATAAAAATCTGAATGTTGGTATCACCTCTTTGCTGCAATCAGAAAGCATTCATCCAAACAAAGCTCCACTTAATTGCTGTTAACTTCTGAATGCTACACTTATTTATTTATTTTCTGAGAGAGAAATTAAAGTGTTTTGGTTTTAACACTGGTGCCAACTGATAAGCAATTTGTTAGTTTCAAGATAAAACTATCCCTAAGCAGTGCTGAAAAATTGCTAATGGTTTAAATAATAAAACACATTCTGACTCTCTCAGAGGGCAGGGGAACTAGGTAATTAAGTAGTACAAGAACAAGTATTACATATTTAAAGTAGCACAGCACTCTACAGATTAGGGAAGTATACTGAGAAAGTGCCTAAGATTCTTGGTACAAGTAATAGAAGGACCCAACAAATCTAACACATAATTTTCTAAAGCATGGAACCTACAACATATAGACCTTGAATATAATGGGCAAATCAGATTGTGGTTTTAAATCCACCTGAGCCTCATAAAATTTTTGGAATTGGATAATTGCTTGCCTCTGCCCTTCACAACTAAAGAATATCGATACACTGGCCCTTGAGTACTCCAGGTGAATGCTTTGGGGAAAAGATGGCTAACAGTCTTTAATCAAAATCATTAGGCAAATACTTACAATGAATGTATTGCATTTTAGAGTCAGGATCGAATAATGATTTGTTAAATAAGTTATGCTAAGGGACTGATCCACCCAATTATTGCATATGGAAATTGTGTTTCTAATGTTAAACAAGCTCCTCTGCTGATATAAAACTGCAAGACCTGAAATCCATTTTCCTGTGTTAGAAAAATGCCTCAAATGTTGAGCTCAGTGTGTTTAAATTTTACAAAACTAAGACTTTAAGTGTATGAAAATAGAGTATAAAGTTGTCTTTACAGCTCTCATTTAAAAGCACCTCTTAAAAAATATGAATACATAATGACCAGTAACAATTATTACAGAATAGCAGGGATATAAAATAAAATGGGTGCAAATAAGCAGATATATGGCAGATCAGTAGTAATGGTGTATTAAACAGGTAGTGCCTTAGGGATGGAGGAACTTTTCCAACCTGAATACCACCTTCATTCATCACAGTTGCCAAATGAAGTTAGGAGAAGTTAAGGCTGTGCTGTTAAAAAGTTCCCTGCTGCCAAAAATTTTTACTTTTCACATGGAGCATCCATGGGAGTCATGGCCAGAGAAGGCCCTGGAGGAAGAGGGGCAAGGAACCAGTGAAGGAAGCTGTTGGGGTCTTATGGGGTTATCTGTTCAGGTCCATGAACATATGTTTTTTGAAATGTTTCCTCTGTCATGAAAAGTGAACTGCATGAGAGGATGCAGGATCTTCAGAAGAAAATAGATCTTAGGTCTCACAGCTTTATCACAAAGGATTTACCCAAGCATGAATATGAGAACACTGCTCAATTTTTGTGAAGGTGAAGTGGTGATCTCTGGGTTGTATGAGCAGAGGGGTGTATAACACAGCAGTTCTTATCAGGAAGGTTCTTTAGGCCTTATAGCGTGACTAATGGTGGCCGTCAGGGTGACAGGATTAATAATTTTATTCAGGTTTAATAAGCACAAATAAATGATGGCTGGTGCCCACAGACAGCAGAAATTTGGGCTCATAGTTACAGAACATAGCTGAGATGTTCATTGCATCCCATTTCTGTATTTTCCTTGGTACCCAACAATAACATAAGAAAGTGATGTGGGACTGCTTTTGGTCTTTGGTTCATGAACTTTTCCTGTATTTTCTATGAGATCTGGTTAAGTTAGACTCCTAAGCCTCCAGGAATGTGTCCTTAACGTTAACCTACATTTGTCATCGTATTTCTGCTTTTGTCTTGGTCCAGTGAATTTCAAATTATTTCAAATTATTTAGTGAGATCAAATGTGTCACTGCTTTCCTGTGTATGGCATTTCTTGACTGGTCTATGGCCTGGTTGTGTAGGACACTTGACAGGAGTGAATGATGCAGAGAATGGAGGAAGCATGAGTTTAAACCTTATTAGAAAGAAAAGCTGGTCGTCTCAAATGTACTATCTGAGTTTTGCAACCACTAGTTAGGATGTCCTCATTAAAGAAATAAAAGTAAAATTGAAGTTGCAACTTAAACTTGGTGTGTCAAATCCTATCAGAATTCAGTAAGCATGTTGAACTCAGAGAAGCATACAAATTAAGATAAATTTGATAAATCAAGAAATCAGAAAAGCTGGGGTTTTTTTTAAAAAAAGACTTTTCTGGTTGGGCTTTGAGGTGAAAATAGTAGCAATCCATTCAGTCTTTCCAGAACTAAAGCAATTCTCTGAACATTTTGAAGTAGAATTCTCAGGTTCAAAAAAATTATTAAAATCTGAAATGTCAGTATCAATGGAATTTTTTGGACATATGTGATGTAATGTCCAATACATAGGCTCACCACCCTCCAGTGCAGTCTGAGAAGGTTAATCTAAAAGAACTCTTGTATTGAGCAGGGAGATTCATGAAGTTAGTCAACTGAAAACATTAAAAAGAGGGATGCCACTGAACTCTTCATGCTTGTAGCTACCTGAGCTAATGTTGTTAGGAGGGAAGTGCTCCTGGAATCCTTTACCAAGTGCTGGTTCCCATAATAATGTTTAAAAGACGGAGATAGGATCTACTCTTTGATCATAAAATAGAGATGACAGGTGAAACCATCAACCTCTGATAAAACTAGTGAGACATTTGTCTAAGAAATAGGGAATCTGGGTTCTATCTTTTTCTCAACTTTGAGAGTTCAGACCCACATTTCATCAGAGAAGGCTATTTATTGAACATATTTCCAGGTTCCTTGTCCAGTTTAAGTGAAGTCAACCTGTCCACCTTCTTCATAGCCGGTAATAGGTCATTGTTGGTATGTGATGTGTCATGATATTAAAGGCAATCATTATAAGATCCTGTGTCCCTGTTCATGCATATATAAGTCTGGTGACTACTAGTCTCAGCATGGTATTGTGAAATTAAAATAGCAAATTCACAGTTTACATCTTAGAGGGCAGGGCACATAGAAATGAGGGAATAGCATTTGGTTTCCAGTCCTAGCTTTTGTCTTCAATGCAGAGATTAGTAAAAAATCCTCTCCAGGTATTTTAAGTACACAAAATAAGCAACTGAAACCAAAGATCCAAGAAAAAGTAATTTAATCTTTTTTTTTGCCTTTTCTTATTTAATGGTGAACTTGTAGGTAGTGTTTTGTTAAAATATGCCCGACTGTAGCTTTTGTTGTTCTGCACTATGCCAAATTCCCGTTTCTCATAAGGCCGCATACAATTATTCTCTACTGCCAGAGAACATCTGCAAGTGGAGAATCTTTTTCTTCTATATCACCTGGCATGCCGAAATTTTCTGATGCAGGTTTTCCTTCTAGTTCTACTAGATGAAAGTAATAAAAATCTTTAAACAGTTCAGAAAGTGATGATATTTCACCTGTTTGTATTCACTTGTCAGAGGCACCAGCATGGGAACATGTATTGCCAACTTAGGCTCCCACAAATGGTTTTGTTCAGCTTCCTTTCTTTTAGAGGCAGTGTCATTTCAGAGATGTAATGACCCTGACAGCTAAATAAAGATGTATTACATTTAAATAAGAGTAATAAAAACTAATTCCTTAGTCACTATCTTAAAATTTTGTGGGATTCATAATGATTTTGAAGATAGGAGCAAAACATCTTTTTTTCTCCCCCCTCAGCTTCTAAGATGAGCTCAGTTGCCACTGATGTCACTGTATATTATGCCCTTCCATCTTCCAGTTGTCCACTCTGGAAATTCAGTCACAGCTCCCCTTTTGCCCTATCTCACCCACAAAACCCTTTCCTTAGATAATAATGAGTCCTTCTGTTTTGTTTTGTTTTGTTTTGTTTTGTTTTTAAAGACATTGTCAAAACTTATTAATTTCTGATTTATGTCTCTAGAGTTTTACAAAGCATAATAATAGAATTATGCAAGCTCCTCACACAGAAAACTGATGTGAAGTTTCTACTGTATTTTATATGTTCCTGATGATTTCATTTTGCACTACCACAGCTAATAAATGTGGGACAACAAACGCTGTTGACAGAAAAACTTTGTATATACTTTTTTTCTTTTTTTTCCTTAATAATACTACGGTCTTATCTTAAGCCTTGCAACTTCTTACAGTCATTTTATATGACTTTTATATTATTTGTATAATGTATGATGTTGAATTGAAAAAGGTCGAATAATTTGTGAAGTTTCCCTGATATGTTTTCATGGGAAACTTTTCCCGGGGAAATCATATATAAATTTGGCAACTTTTTTTGCCTTTTTTTAAACTAGTTTGAGTGAAATTTCTATCCAGACATTAAATATGAAAGATTCACTTTTTTACTTTATCATTTAATGCTCATCTTCTTTACACCTTTTAGGGCACATCTGTTAGGGCACAATGAGCACAACAAAACAATCTGCAGAACTGGTAGAAATATATTATGACTAAGCCTGTTAGCTGTACTAATGAGGGCTTACTGCTTGTAATATTTGAAAGAACCCTGTCTAAGGGGCACAGATCTGGGCTACATGAACAAGCTGACTGAGACTGGTGTTAGCTCAGACATCTCAATCACACACAGTTTCACACTGTAGGCTAGGTAATGCCATTGGGAGAGTAGACTAGTTTATATCTGATTCAGGACTTATTAATTTTCTTCATGTTTAGTTGCTCGGTGAATGTCAGAATCAAGCGAACCGTTTTTAGATAAAATTGGGACAATCAGGTATTTTGCTTATAAGGGATCTGGTATTTTTACCGTTTTTATTATAACTTAAGAACAAGAGATAAGAATGAATTTTCATTGTATGAAACAGTTAACAAGGTCAAACTATAAAACTGAAGAAGATAAAAAGATGGCAAGCTACAATAACTGATTTAGAACTCCTTCCCCAAATACTGATCTCGTTCTTTTTTTTTTTTTCCTTCTTTTTCCTTGCTTTTCCTGTCTGTCTGTTCATTTAATGTGTTTTCACACAGTCTAGTTCTTTTTGGTAAAAGCAATACTTTACCTACCTATCCTAATCTAGTCCCACTGGCAACTTTGGCACTTATAAATATTTTCCATGCCCTCTCTACTCTTTCTCTTGACTAAGTTTACTTAAATATGTTTTATTTTGCCATATAATCATTATGGATGAAACTAAGAAAACATATTTGAACATAATTTGTATGTAGGTAAGTGTGTTTGGGAGAAACAAAAAGCATGGGAAAGAATATGGATTAGAGTATGCCAAGAGACAGAATATACTTTACTCTTTGAATATAAACATATGACTATGTAAACAATTTGCATGATTTGCTGATCCTTCAATAGGTAGATACTTGATGCATCATTGGAAAGTTAAGACCTCTTCTGACTGAACTGAACAGTTTTACAATTCAACATATGTTGATATATTCATGAATAGTCTGTGGGCTGCAAGCATGCCTGTTGCTAACATTAGCAATTGATGACCTTTAACACTAGCCTTTGTATGCAGTCTCATTTCCCATTGCTACAAACATACTAACACGAACTTAGCCCTACTGATGTAGAAGATTTTACTTTTCCTCGTGACTGCTGTGGAGTCCTGATACAGCTTTCATTAGACAGGAGGCATGAACAGAAGAGATTCACACCTGTTACACTTGCCTCCCTTTGGGCTTTCACCTGGGGACAAACGCATTAAAAGGCATATCTCCTCCAATTGGTAAAAATTATCTACATTGTCAGGGGGGTTTGTAATGTTTTGTGTCTTTTAAACACAGTTTTGTTTTCACATTGCAAAGGCAGGAACCGAAATTCAGTCTTCAGAACACAGCACACCACAACATTTCAGAACACAGTAATTATTTGCAAAATGATATGGGCAATACTATACTTAAGGGCTGTATTTAAGAGTATGGCTTTTAAGTCGATAGTCTAATTCAGTGGTTTTTTTCAGCAGAAATGTGATGCTGTGATCTAACACTACCAGTGAAAACATAAAAGGATGAAATATATTCATCTAGTTTTATTTTCTGAGGCTTTCTATGATTCTGCCAATGCAAATGCAATATTTTTTCTTGTGTTATTATTTAATTATCAGATTCTTTGAGCCTGTCTTACTTCTTTAAGGAAAAGAAATTTTGAAATACCCTTGAGATTAAATAAATACGCAGAGTCTTTATTTAGGTAACACTGAGAAACATTGAAGAGTTAAGTCACAAAGATCCTAGCAAGCAATCCCGTAGTCAAATGATCAAAAATAAAACTAGAGAACTAATGTATTATGTTGTTATGACAACTGAATATTTAGATTTAATTTTATGTAAGCAGAACTTCAAGGATTATCCTGGGCAAATACAGTAAACATATTTGCAAACAAATTAAATATTCCCATCCAGATATTCTATCTCTAGTAATCATCAGCTATGTTTACCACAGAATTATCTAATGTTTGAATTCCCAATGACTTTAACATCAATCTGGTTTTGTACAATTTTATTGTATGTTTTTGGCAGCTGACCACTCATCCTTCCTGTTGTCCAATCTGATTTCATCTAGGGCTGGTTTTAGATTTTATTTTTCTGTACTGTAGATGTATGTTCTTTTTTGTCTGCTTCAGCTGTTGCTTTAAACAGCTATTTTCCTATCATCTGTAGACTAAGCTGCCTTGCGTTTTCATGCCCTATGATCAGTGTATGATTCCTTTATTCCTCTACTTTTTTCTTACACCAGGGGCAATCTCTTTTGCTAGCAACAATTTATGGCAGTGTATGTGAACTGAAGACCTAGCTTAATGTGGTTAAGATGATTCTATGCTGATGGAATTTATAAGAAGCCTGTCTTTATAAGGTGAACCCTGGTGTTTATTTAGTTTCTCTTCAGACACTCAAAGCAGTTTTTTTTCTTCGATGTCACAACGTAGTTGAGCAAATGCTGAATATACTTTTCATGCAAAGAACACTGCTATTTTCAGCTAAAGAGGAAATCAGATAAAATACGATTTTTGGATGCAGTTTTCAACACTGATTTTAATATTATATTATAAAGGTTTAATATTATACCTTTAATGGAGTTTGACATTTTCACTACAACATTTAATAAGAAAGCGCATTTCAAATGAAGTTAATCACTGGATCATAATAAAATTAGAATTTGGGTGAATTAACTGCTTTCTAATATATACTGTCTTGTAATTAGTTACTTCATGTGCTAATGCAACTGTGTTTTCTGAACAGTGATTGGCTACTTTATTAGCAGCTAGCTTAAAAGGAGCTGCCTTTGAGCATTAATCTTCACTGATGTGTGCCAGATGTCATTCTTTCATTCAGTCTGGCATTCTCAGCTTCAGTAGTGTTTATGTTTCTCAGTCAAGAATATTTTCCTTGCTTGCAGAAGAAAAAAAAGGGAAAAGAACCTTGCAAGTGAAACCACATTGTTTTCCATATGCATTAAGAAATGTGATAAACAGAGCCATTAGTTACATTTGGAATTTTTTCTGTAGGGCAAATTATACTTGAGTAGAATGCTGTTTTCAAATTTTTCTTTGCAGTAGGAAGGAAAAAATATTATACAGTCTACCTTAGAGAGCTGGAGAAGTGTCAATTAAGCTGGTTTACAGATACATAGGCAAAAAAGAACAACTCCCCAAACCCAAACAAACAAGCCATTGTTGAATAAATAACTAGCACTACATCCAAGGTAGAGCCAAGATTTCTGTAAGTTCATGACACCTTGTTTCATCTCAAATAGCCTGAAACAAATAGCTGCACTTCCTATATAATAGACTTGCTTATCACCTGATAAAACAACCTTCAATAGCCTTGCAACAGATTATTTTCAAATATAACAGGTATAAATCGTAAATGTGATCCACTAGGTAGATTGCTGTAATGTTAGCTATGCTATAATTTTAGTTATAACTTGAGCTAAAGCAGTCTCAAACTGACTTTTATCTGATAGTCATGAGATGTTTAATGTAAGATATATGAAGATATTTTCATATTGCATTATACAGTCTTTCAATGACATATTGATGTCTGGCTGTTGCAGCTTTCAGCATGTGGCACACATAATATAAAGCACACCACCTAATATATTTGAGTACTTTACGCTACTGAAATGTTCACTTTCATTTGTGATTGCCTAATATTCTAAGCAATCTTAGTAAAAAAGCTAGATCTATTTTCATGAGTTAAGAGATCATAATTTTGTGATACAAGATAGACTTCATGTAAAACCACAGAGTTAAAACTGGCACTATGTTATCATAGGGCTAATGAACCACTAAGTGCAATCATAGTTCACGTTATGTTTATTATTTCATTTAAAAATATCATATCATTATTTCAATATTTTGGACATATAATTTATTAATAATAACTGCATTAGGTAGAATCAATGAACCATGTAATCTACCATCACTGGTAGTCAGTGTTAGATGATCATATTAAATAGGAGGAAAAGTTATAGTGGATGATTGTGAAATAGCTACTGCATCTAAGAAGACTTTTAATATTCTCAGCACTTAGCAAGTACACTAAATAATGTGAATTTATACTCCTTAAAATTTGTCACATTTTCCATATCAAATTACTACATGTACATTGGCATCTTTTAGAAAGGAATTTTTGAATTTATGGCAAGCATCAATATCTTTCCAATGTGTCTTCAGTTTAGTCTAAGAGTCTCTGAAACTCAGGACCTAAGTATAATTTTAGCTGATTTCCAAACAGACATAATGAATACTGAAAGCTGTTCTTTTGATCATTATTTATTATTATTTATTGTCATTGGTATTGACAAAATAGCTTGTGTGTAACAGGGTGGTTTGCACCCAGATGTTAATCAGTTTCTGATTTGAATAATGCAGTTTAAGAACATTTAAATGTGTATTACAGTGTAAAACAATACTAGTTTGCAGAGAAATATTCATTTTAATGCATGTTGAGAATTTCTTAACAATAGCCTCTGTCTCCACACTTCAAGCAGATTTCAGGCATGCTCTCACAAATCATCAAATAATTTCTGTGGTTAGTAATGTACTTCCCCAGAAGAAGTTCCATTTGAGATGATATTAGGCTATAAATGCTCTAGAGATTGCTTTGAGTGGTCGAATCAACAGCTGTCAAATTAGTTTATAAAAACAATAATGAATCTTCAGTCTCGATAATCTATTCTTTTGAATACTAAAAAATAATTTATCCAACTCTTTGTAAACATAGCACCCAAAATAGCACAGCAATTTTACTAAAATATCTCTTTGGCAAAACTTCCTATTAATTCCAGCAGAATGTTTGTGTTCTCTGTATAAACTTCAGCAATTGGTTGTATTCATTGAGCTAGATATCTTGATAGAGTACTAGTTGGATAAAATAATAGTCTGGACCAAAACTGAAGGAAGCTTCATAATTTAAGAAAAATCTGACACATAATTGGAAGCATATTCAGAAACAATTTTCCAATACTTTCTCCAATGCAGATCCATAATTAACTCTAATTTTAAGTACAACCAAATTAAGCTATTTAAATATATATTTCTAAACTACCATCATTATCTGAGGCCTAACTTAGCAGCATGCACTCTGATTTTGTCCAATAGAGTTCCCTTTGCAGACTGAAACTCTGCTTGCTACCATCTTGTGTTTCACTTATTTAAAAATTTTTGTAGAGAAAGAAGAAACAATTAACAAATATGTAAAGTTTGTTTGTGTGTGTGTGTGTAGTTGGTGTTTGTTTTGGAAGAGGGTAGAAGCTCTAATACCTTATTCTTCAAGGACAAATTCCGTTGCATCTTCAAGAACAAGATGTTCCTCAGGACTGTTAATGCTCTAGTTTGATGTCTAGTATTTACTAGCAGTAATCCTCATTTCCAGCTCTTGCTCTGTCATTTTTGTGGAGGTTATAATCACTTTTCTTTCTTTCTTTTCCCCCCACATTCTTGTACATGGCACAGTCCCATTTCACAATGGGAAGGGAGAAAAAAATATATCAGGATTTTGACTTTCCTATAACATGACAAGGGTCTAGTGGTTTGACTAGTTTTAACTTTGGCTTTCCTTCACTATTCCAAAATGAGTATTAGTAGAACCTAATCTAGTCACCTTAATTCCTGGGCATTAATTTGCTCTCAAAAGTTAGATGTAATCTTTTGGCTTTTTAATACTATTGAATTTAGTAATGTTTAAGAATTTAGTACAGTTATCATTATTATATTGCATTTTGAACCTATGCTTGCTTTATTTTCCATTTCTGGTTGCTACAGGGGAGCTGTAAATTGATCACAGTAGACTATGTTGTCTGTGGAAGACAGAGAAATCTGTGTGCCATAGGAGGGCCTTATCCCACTGTACCCTTAATGGAAGGAAGGTTTCTTACTGATTTTAGCATTATTTTGCTACTGCCATTAGTGGTAAATGCATGTAATGACAGGTGTGCACAGAGAGTTCTGAAGGACTGATTTCAAAGGAACAGCTGTTGCAAAGCTCAGAGTTGATCCCCAGTTCCAGTTGTCACTGCAGTTGCAGCAGAATCTGTGAGGCCAATATCATACTCTTCTGTAGTTATTAGAATTTTAGTAAATTTAGTAAATTTAGTTTGTAACTACACTAACTACAATGATTTTATTTTTTTTTTTAATTAGGCATTCAAATATTAGAGGAAAGAATTTGTGAGGGTTGTCTGATTCTGTCACTTGTTACCAGTAACTCACTCTAATAACCACTCTGAGTCAGAATATTTTGGGGAGTTTATATTTCAGCTTAAATATCTTCAAAGAGCCAGTCACCATTGTAATCAGGAGATAAGAAATACTCATTGACTGTGCATAAAATACTGAGTGGGTTGCATTCACACCCTAGGCGTCCGGCCAAAACCAGATGTAGCAGCTGGTGTTGTTCGGTCCATCTGGAAATTGGCTATAGCATGATAACTTCATTCCCCCAAAGGGCCTGTAGCTGAATTGCCACAGCCTAAAAAACTGGGTATAGTGTCTTGGGAAAAAAATCAGGACAAAAGAACTTAAAGATTTTATTCAAAATTATGTAGGCTTTGATAATGACCACAGTATTTTAAAGTCCTTCAATAGTGTATTATGTAAGCAACATGACTAACATATTTCAAAGGCAGAAGTGGATGTGATATGTGGTGTAGTATATTCTTCAAGAGAATATTTTTTCAATTCTATTGACAGTTTTTGTTCCTACACACTACTGTATGCTAGAGAAAGCAAGTTTTTAAAACTGTCTTGTATTTCAAGAGAATTTTGAATGTCTTCCTCTGCTGTGGGTATCTGCTTCAGTCATGGACTTGGGTGAATATAAAAGACTGCACCTGCAATGTTGTGTGTGTTTCTATTTGTCTGCATGTAATGACCAAAGAGTGAGAAATATGGATTAGTAGCCTTTGAATTGTAATAAACCATAATCTGTATTATTTTTTTTTAATTGTGGCAATATCTAGAGATTTCAATTGCATGTGGAGGTCTCACGATTTATAGATATGATATATCATGGGAGGCAGTACACTCAGTGTTGCATACTACTATGTTCATATTCCTTTCCTTTTTATAAAGGTTGCATGAAAATTTAGTAGTTGTTGCTTGGGTTTTTTTTTTTCTTCTCAGCTAGCCAAACCCATCTTTCTTTTTTGTGACTGCGTTGGTTCAGTATCTGTTAATTTTGGTTAAGACTTCCTATGTTAAAATCTATATAGCTTAGAAATTTGTGATCATGCTGTTTTACATATGACATTAAACATGTATGACAACAGGTCATATACATTTTTTTGGTCGCTAATAACAGTAGCTATATAATAACTATATAACAGCTATATTATATATATTATGCAATATATATAATATATAATATATATAGCTATATAATAACTATACAATAATACATTATTTCCACATATTGTGCTTTTCCACTAATGTCCTTAAGTACAAAGAAATTGTTGTTATAAAACATATTATACTGGAATGTTTAGTGTATTGCTTCTGTCAGCAATTTACTGTTTTTAAAAGCATCTCCAAGCAAGTAAAATCTACCAAGTAACATTAAATTATATTGTTACTTCATGCTGATTACATACAACTATAAATGAGTTAGACATAGACACCTATTATCCTTATCAAGTGGTATCTTTTTCCATCTTGTTCAAAGAAGCTTTTAGATTACCAGCCTTTGAAGGGTCCTGAAATATATAACAAGTGATTTAACTGCTAAATAATTATATCTTCATACTTGTAATGATGCCTTGTAAGTACAGTATGAAGCAAATGTGATCATCCAGTACAGCAAGAAAACAGATTTTGAAACCCTTGAAGCCAACCGACTGGTTTTTTGTTTTGAATTAAGCTTACATAAGGTCCCATTTCACGAGTATTCACTCTCAAACCCTGAACTCTCAAAGTCATGGGATAGTAATATTTGCATAGTCCTGCTGATTATTTTTTTTTTACTCTCAGCAGAGAAGTTCTTGATTCCCTATACCTCGTTATCTGAATGTTGATATCCTTAGCAAGAGGTTCATTATGATTAATTTTTTTATTACAATCTCCATGTTTTCTGTATTAGTAAAAAAATTGTTTAGGGTAGACTGTTCAGTAGCACTGAATTTCAAAGAGATTCCACTTTTACAAAATCTTGCAAAACTGGACATGGAAAAGAAAGAATTTTAGCACTATTCCTGAATTTGATTTTCTTACATACTGCTCAAGCAGTTGCAAGTTTTATTTTGAAGGAAAAATTTTGATAATTTATTATCAGCTATATATAACTTTTTGTCATAATTTACTTTGGTTTTCTCTAATCTTCTGGTTAATATCTTACCTTCAATGATGTATGAATTTTGATTCTTTCTATTTTGTTTTCAAAGAAGATACATAAAACAAATGGTTAATGTGCATTTCTCAATGAGCCACTAAACTCAAGCAATCTGTACATATCACTGATGTTGCATCTTCACTAGGATTTTACGAGGAGTAAAATGTGTTGGAAAGAATCTAATCTGAGATTAGATTTTGAACCATTATGAATTTAAGGATTTAAAATAAAAATACTTTTCTAAATTGATTTTTGTTATGGTAGATCTCAACTTCTATTTCAAGGTTTTAGACATTCCTTCAAGAAAGTCATTATTTGGAATACTGCAGCATGCAGCTAGGCAATAGAAAACACTAGTAAATCATGAGGAAATACACCTACTAAACTAGTGTGTACAGTATCAACAGAAGAAGAGACAAAAGCAGAAAATAAGAAAAATACTTCTCTGACAATGTGAGGAAGAAAAAAAAAATGCTCCCAAAAAATCCCAACCAAAAAACCTGATGGTCTCAGTTTCTTGCAATAGAACACACTTGAAATGAAGGATAAATCTCTTGAATAAGTCTCAGTTATATGGTAGTGTATCAGCTTTCTAAATCAGTTGTTGGAAAGCTAAGCATATTGATGAAAGCTGCATTGTTTACAAGCAAAACTCTGATATTTGTAGGTCAATTATATATCTTGAGGCTAGTCTTAGTGATAGTTTGCCATTATATATATTTTTTGGCTTGAATTATAAGCACACAAAAGAAGATCAAAGAAAGGGAAATATCACTACCTTCATTTTACTGACAGGAAGAAGTGATACAGAGGTTTAAGTGATTTCTCACCTATTTGCCTCCAGTTAATATAGCTGCAAGATTATGAAACACTTTCCCATCTTCCAGGGATGTTCCAGATGTCTCTGTCTCACAGTCCTGTGTTCGGGTTAGAGCTGGGTATATATCCATCCCTCAGCTCCATAGCTGAAAAACTTACTTATCACACTGCAAGGCTCTCATGTGATAGTCAAGCCAGGACCCAGCTGAGAAACCACAGCGATGATCCATGTTGTTAAACCTAGTTCCTCCGAAATTCAGTCTTAGTTTAAGAACAGAGCTTTTCTGTATGATGCAAGGGAAAAGCAAATTGCTTCAGATTGCGACCCATGAATGCCAGAATCTGAAGCAGGAGTAAGTAATAATAAGTTATGTGGAGGACTGAAAGTCAAGGCCTGCTGTATTTTACTGTTTCCTTTAACCACTGCAGTTCAGATGTGTATTTCCTTAGCATCCTACCATCCTTATTGTCTTGCACTCCCATTGCGACATTCTTTCTTCTTACAGAGTCAATAAGAGGGTGGAGAGCCTGATTTCTGCCCCTCCTGGGCCCTGCCCTGTATGCAGAGTTTGGGCTTCAGTATCCACTTTGGAGTCTGGTAGGTAAACTTTATTTTTATGGAAGCTAACTTCTAGGTACCTACATCATCTGTAGGATCATTTCAAGTTTTTATGAGCCTTCTTTCAATGGAAAGCTAACTGCTAACTTGCTTTAAAAAGTCCAGAACTATGTTAAGAAGGATATAAGTTTGAAAGCTGGTTTTATTATCAGCTTGCTTTTCAAGTACTATTGTTTATTTTGATCTCTAGTCATCCTTATTCTCCTTCTTGAGAGAGTGACTCAAGCTCGTTCTTTTCACAGAATGTCATGTTTTCCTTGTTCCATCCTCCACTCAGGAAGAATGGCTTTTATTCAGAGTACAGACTCCTGTGCAGTGTATTTTCCCAGTTCTTAATATCATTTGTTTACAATGAGAAGCAGAACTGAATAAAGTTTGCTATCAGCTTTAGACGTTGCATAATCTGTAATTTCTTAATGCTTGATAGCAAGCTATTGTACAGCACAGTGGGTGGGCTGTAAAATCTTTCTTTCATGCATTGAAAAGTAAGTATGAAGTAAATAAGTAAGTACTATGGCCATATTGGAATGCCATGTTTGCTGAATTTCTGAGCACATAGTATGTATGCATCTTAAAAAAGAAAGCCTGTCTTACTTGAAGGAGGTGCATTGCAAAGAATTAGGAGTTAGAAAGTTTTTGGAGATTACAGAATAAGTTTAAAACCCCTGAGTTTTTCAGATTTAAAACTAATTCCTATCATGAGGATAGGAAGGAAATGAAATAGGGGTGGTTTTTTTGAAGAAGAATTTTTCTGTTAATTTTTCTGAAACATTTCACAGAGAGTTTGACACTGATGATATTCCTAAAAAATACAGCTTTCTGGATTGCTTTCACTAGCCCTTGAAACTAGCTTTTGGTAAGCTCTAGATTTTTGGTCTCAGCTGCTTCTAATACTGTTCGAGAATGATTTCATAAATTTTACTTTAATTTTTGACTCACAGAAGGCTGAAGAATCAGTATCTAATGAAGCTAAAAAAAAGCTGTGTGAAATACTTTTACGAATGTCATAGTTATTCTTTTTTCATAAGCAGTTGCTTAAGAAGACCTCCATAAAACATTTCATTAGACTGAAAGAAGAGAACATTTCAGAGATAATGTGAATCCAGTATACCTCGTTTGTGAGAATTCTGACATATCTCAGTTTTAGAATTTTGAATTAGAGAGAAAAACATGAATGAGTTCCTAACTTCATTGAAGGCAAAATGGCATGATAAGAGTAAAGTCATTAGTAGAGAGGGAGAGATAAAAGCCTTTGTTTTGAATTTATTGAATCAACTAATACAGCATGACTGAACATAATGATGTATAACTTATTTTTAAAATATAAAGTAATTGTGTGTAAATGTTGATTAGTCATTTTTAAGTTGTAATTTATACTCCTACAGGTGATCTTAGGTAACTGGCTATATATAGAAATGGAAGCAGTACTGTAAAATTAAAAATAATAAGCATACAAAATCTTTAGTATTGACAGAAAACAAAAAAAAAAAAAAATTGTTCCTTTGTTTACCTGCCAGGTAAGGAGGTGATCTGCTGGTCTGCGGTACCTCTTGAGAAACCATCCATCCAGGAGCTGAAGTCTGCTCCTAGACATTCACTCACCTGTAGCCTGGAAAGGAGAAGACGTCTATGCCCTTTGGGCTGACAGTTGGCAAAGCTGTCTGAGATGTCTCCTTCTTTACTGGGGAGATGGAGAGCATACCTGGTCTGTCAGAAGGCAGGATGGCAAACTAAAGGCCTGGTCTCGCAGCAGGCAGGGTGGCCAATGGGGGATATGGGGCAGCCGACCCCATGGCCCTTGGCTCACAACCCTCCTGTCTGATTGAGTTTCCTAGTAACAACCATTTCTTAGGATTTTTCACACTGCATCTAAGAACAATTATTGAATCATTCTGGGTGCCACATGTTCACATCGTTAAGAGGAGTATTGAGAGATATTAGTCTACCACAACTATCTAAACCATTGCTAGGGTTTGTCCCCTTCCTTTCACTTCGTAGTTTATATCTGAAAATATTTTATTTTAGTTGAATACTTAATCACTTCAACAAATTTATTTTAGACGGTACTCCCAGGTATTGCTTCTGACTGACTGCTCGATTCCATAGAAAACCCTTTTTTTCCCAATTGCAACTAGTTTATGTGAATTCCATATAATTTTCTTTTCAGCTAATGAATGCATTTTATTGTTGTAGTTATTGTAAACATTAATGATACATAAAAAAAAACTAAGCAAAAAACCAAAACTCACCATCTTTTTGTCAGAATAGTTATATTACTTTCATGTCTATTCTTGTTAGGCCCAGATTTTATTCTAGTGAAGCTGAAAATTTTCTAAGCCAATTAATGAATCCCTTAAATCCAATTTTTTTTTTACTTTATATTTTTTAATTCAATGGAAATTTCAAGGGAAATTGAAACTTCAGGAAAAAATCTGAAATTCAGTGCAAGTGTGATTGTAAATTAGACTTTCACAATGAAAATTTTCTGTTTTGTTTCATAACAAATAGAATATTCTTAGGAATAAGGAGTAAAAATTTCTTGTTTCAATTGAAAATCAACACATCTCAGAAATTTATAGTAAAAATGTGTTATGCAAATTTTCAAAAAAGCCACTATATGTATATCCACATAAAACTGTGGATCATATATGGTGGTGTGGACTTTTAAGAGCAGAACAGCAGGTAAAATTTCAAGCCCAGGGTAGAGTTTGCAGATAGTACTCCAGTTGTGTAATTTTGTTTTTCTAAGTTTCCCTCAAAATTCTGGAATCAGAATTGCCCTGGGTAACCATATGAAAATTCCTTCAACAGAGAGATGTATATTGTCACTGACCACTTTTGTTTCCCCTTTGGTCCAGAAGAACTAATAGACAGGTCTAAGACATAGTTGATTTCCCACTGCTCTAGGCATCTGTACTTGACATAGTAAATTATGGACTGAAAACATTAATTTATCTTAGTCATGAAGACAACGAAAATTATGGTGTATCAGATGGCACTGAAGATCAATCCCATCTCTGTCTTTAGTATGACCTCAAATGTATAGGCAGTAGTCAGGTCATGAGAAAAAAGATACTTTGCTCGTCACCTCAGCATCCTTTTTGTCACAAAGCTTTGGGCAACTGGCCATAAAATAACAGGAAGCAGAATTTTAGAAGGTAAATTCTTGTTATTGATTTAATTTTATTAAACGTGCAAAATTAACACAGTGAAAGATAGATATACAATATACCAATTACTGGGATAAGTAACTGTATGAGCTCTTTATAACAGAGTTATAAAAGTTAATCACATAATGCAAAGGATAATATTAATCTGTGCTCAAAACACAATCCATATTATCAGCAAAAATGTGAAGTGAAATAGTGTAAACTTTATCATAATCCCCAACTTTCCTGACCACACAACATACAGAAAAAGTGCTTAAATATTAAATGTTTTATGGCTTGAGGAGTTTCCTTTCAGTCAGCCAAGAAACTGTAGGCATTATGAAGGTGAAAATCAATGGCTTTCCTTAGGTTTCAGGGAAGAAAAAGGTTTTCCTGACAACCAAGTACTGCACATGAGAATAGACTTGCTAGGTCTTTGGGATCATTCATCAGCATAGTGCAAGGGCAATTCAAAGACTATCCTAAAAAATTTCTGAAAAATGAAGGTCACAAGAGGCTGACATGATGCATGAGGTTGAGGAAAGCCTTGGCCGTGCCTTCAGAGCCAGCAGTTGCAACTGAAATGTAATAGCATATTACTTGCCTAAACAGCTATGTTGGATATTGTATATTGTATATCAGTAATGGTGCTTCTGTAGCTACCATGGCTTAAGTAGATAAGAAGAAACAGTAAAGAAAAAAAATCACTGAATTAATGGAGATACTAGTTTTTAATATCTCTAAAAAGAAACCTTCCTCCAACACCAACTCTACAGACGTCTCTTTCTCTCTCCTATAACGTCTATAACCATGCTGTTAGATGTGGTTTCCTATAACCACATCTTTTTCCCTCGCTTCTTTGCTCCTGCAACATCTCTTTTATTCTACTAGTACCAATTAGCATTTCTTTCAGAGGACATTTTGTTACTACATTATTTGCTAAAATCTGACAAATTCTGCTCCCTCTATTTCAGACCAGAAGAATATATGCCCATAAGCTTGTCTAATTTTTTCCCCAGCTTTACCACTTTGACCTAATCAAAGATTTGTCCTTATTACAAGCCTTGCTTGCTTGCACTGTGTGTGTGGTCTGGCACATGTAATAGTGAAGCTATGCATATTGCAGGGCAATAAAGTCAAGGGCAGTCCAGGTTATTATACCTTTTCACCAAGGTTCTTTCTATTTATTTTTTTTTCTCATATAAGGATCACCCTGAAGTGAATGATCTTATATTCCATGTACGACTGTTAAACTTCAGAAAATTGTGCTTTCAAATTATGTAAGACTGAAGCTGCAATGGATGGCAGATTCTGTTTAAATGGTAACTTTCCTGTCTTCAGCATTTAGAAAAATATAGAGCTTTGTTTCTTTTGTATTCTGTCAAAATCTAAAAATCACAAGTGTCTTTTGTGTTCACCTGTCTCTCTGTGGCTCCCTCCCTGATCCCTTTTCCATAGATCATTCTCTCCTTTCTTCTTCTCAGGCCACAGGGGAGCTGTGAACTCCTGTAAGAAAAGGAGAAAGAAAATGCTATAATTATGAGCACAAGTACTTATGCAAGCCAGGTAGCAACTAACTACCTTTGATTACTAACAGCAGTGTGGCTGCTTTAAAGTGGAGGAGGAAAAACTTTCTATAACTACTAGCTGGAAGTATAAGCTTTCATTCACCAGACTAAATGAGCTGAGCTGGTGCCAAGGATAAAGGGAGCTAAACATTCTCTGCTCTGTGCCCTGGTTTGTGAGCCTCTTTAACGCTTGGGTAGAGTGCTGGGAAATACTCCTTTCCATAGAAATTTGCAAAAGGAAACAATGCAATGTTTTAGTTTGTGAAATTCACTGGTTTTACCGGTGGTTTTAAAAGAATCCTTTAATCTTAAAAGTTTATAGTTTTCTGTAAACCTCCTCAACTCCCTCTCTTTTTTCTTTGCACTGCTGTAAGCAGTTTTGGTTGGTTGCTTTAGAGCAAATTATAACTGACAAATAGTTTGTTACAGTGGGCATGAGGAAATAAGGGGCTATAAATGCCAGCCACCCATGAACACATAAAGATGACAAAGAAAACCAATGAGCTAAGTCAGAAAGCGTTACCTGTTTGACTCAGATGGGACCACAGTACAGCTGTCGTATGAGGCTCCAACTTAGAAGCTTTTACTTTATTCAAAATAGGACCTTTCAGCAAGTATCATTGCCTTGTATTTCATCTGGGGAAAAGAAAAATATCAGAAAAATGAAAGTATTCCCTGAAGGTAAAGAAGATTGACTGTGGCTTTGGGTTTTTTTCTGTTTTGTTTTCTTTTGTTTTGTTTTGGTTTTTTTTTGGTTTTTTTTTTTTTTCCCTTGCAGTTTACGAGCAGGAAAATAAAAGAAACTATTTTTGCACATTTGCAGCTCAGTCAGTTCTTCCTTTACGTTTCCCTTGGAGAGTTCACAAATAGTTTTAATCAAAATAACTAAATCCTTCCCTTTGGCATTTTATTCCTTGAGAATGAGTTGTTCCAACACATGAACAACAACAAAAAAAAACCTCAGGATGACAAAGGCTGTTTTGACTGTTTTTATATACTACAAGCAACTTATTAAAAATGGATAGAATATGAATGCCAGACATAACCTACATTTCCTGTTACAGTTTGGTCCTTTGCTTTTAAGGAATTTGTGTAGAGTATATGTGAATCCATGTTGTACATCCTGTGTTACTCCTTATATTCTATTATATGGAAACAACCTCTTTCCAAAGGATATCTGAAATGAAGATGTATGTCAGAGAGGGAAGCTGCCTGCTGCTGTGCCTGCTGTCACTGCTCCTGTCACCAACATAAATGCTAGCAATCAGAGCAACAGTGAGGGAGACAGAGGTAGTGACAAAAGCAACAGTGGCAGGAAAAGAAGCAGTAGTAATGCCACATATCCAGTTGCCACAATTTACCTGTGTGGGTAAAGTTCAGCTTATGCACTGCTGTATTTCAAAGCCTAGAAAATAAGGCATTGCTTATCTTTTTAGTGTCTGATCTTATGAAGATTTATGTGCATGTTCAGCTTCCTACACTTCAAGTGGAAGCTGGCTTCAGAAAGACTGTTCATATAGCATTAAGTTAAAAACCAATGTGTGCGCAGACTCCTTTCCTTATGCACAAGAAAATCCTTTCTTAAAGACAAACCCAATCTGATCAGTTATGCATGTTTAGTGAACAACTTATTTTTCAAATTTTATGGGGGAAAAAAAAGAGACAAAAAGCAACAGAGCTGTGTCACAATGATGTAATAACCTTTTAAACATGCAAATCAAATAAAAAGTGCCAACTGGTGCTTAGGGGTTCAAAGAACATTTATGAATGCAATTATCTCAGTTTCTCATATTTTTATGTTAAATTGTTCATTTATAACTTTAGTATAACTTTAGAGCTAAATTTAAAAGAGAAATAGAATTAACAAATGGGGTTTTTTATGTTTTGGATACAGAATCAAATAAACTAGGCAACTTAATTTCATACAAAATTTCTGTACTGTGCTAAGAGCTTATGAAGAACTTAAAATTAGAAAACTGAACTGAAGACTGGTGTAGAAAAGAAAGTGTTTCAAAGTGTTTTAATGTCCAAGTAACTAAAAAAAAAAATAAATTACAAATGAGCTTGTATAACAGCTAATTTGAATATTGCAAGGGCACTCATTAGCTGACTGAAAAAATTTTAAAGTTCACTCAGTTCTGTAGTCCATGTGCTGAACTGTCCTGAAGTTCAGGCTAACCATAATGGGACTTGATTCTTAAACTTTACTGGTTTCAAAATGTCCAAGTTCAGTATCTAGATCTCCTATGAAGATTTTCAGCAAATCTGAACCTCAATTTTTCACCATTAAAGTAGAAAATAACACTTTTTTCAGTCTTTTGAAATAAGGAAAACGATTGTTTTCACTATCTACTGCATGATGCCTAGCACAAAGGATTCCCAGTTGCCTTTAGTATCTCTTGGCTCTGTTACAAAATAGAAAAATAACCTCATAACTATGTTTGGGTTTGTCCAGCATTGGTTGAACAGTTCCAGGGACCATCCTGGACGAGACTGATTCCTTTCCTGCTTAGCTATCTGTTATACCTCCCACAAGGCCCTTGTGAGCCAGCAGCCCACAGGTTATGAAGCCAAGAGGAGCAGCTCTTTTCGGGAGTCTGCCTATTCCTGCTCTCATTGCAAATGTTTGAAAATAGTCGGTGGAAGAGTGCACGGGCAATGCTCTTTACACTTAAAATAAGCAGTATCTGCTCACCTAGCAAAGATCTGACTAAAAGTTGTAAGAAGCTATCCATATTTAGTCTATGCAGTAACAGTATGGGTTATGTTCATAGTTCCAGTTAAGATATGACTTCCTGCTTGCTCATCCCAGGTGATGTTAATTGAAAACTACTTTTCTACTTAGACAAAATAGCTCATGAAGATCTACAATAATGTTCCACTATTACTTTAAAAAAATCAAAGAAAATAACTCCTGTCATCACTTCAGTGGTGAAGATTAGACTCAAGCATTGCCAAGTGGGTAATCATGGAGTATGCTTTGCATTAATCCCATAATGGGCCAAGTATGTAGGGGAAACAATAACGCATATGAATACAAATGGTTAGTCATTTCAGGAAAGATTTAAGAGTGTGCTCCAGCAAACTTAGTCACTTCCAAAGACATAAATTCAAGTAGGTGATGTTTAGGAAGCTTCCTGAAAGTCTGTGCATCATGTGCTCATCTCAAAACTGAGACAACTGAGAATTTCTGTTCAACCATACATCTTGAAAGAGTGTGGACAATTCAGGGCATAGCAACATTGCCAGACATTAAAAAGCTTATAGTGTTCATACCTCCAAATCAACATTTTTCCTTTCACATGCAAGTGTTCTCAAAGATAACTCATGAATAACAGGTAGAAAAAGGAAACTCCTGAAGCCCATAAAAGATGCATTTTCCAAAAGCTTTTTTTGGCCTACAGTAACAATATAAAATCTTACCACCTTCTTCTCTATAGCAAGAGCAGTAAATAAAACTCAACAAATCAGATACATATATTACTGGTATCCTGCCTAGTATTAATTCATGTGTGAGACACAATATCTGCAAACCATACAGTATTTAAAGCTGCAGATCCCCTGTCTGAATATAGATGCTCAAAAGAGAATTCATTTGGCTGCTTTCCACTTCTTCCTTTTTTCCCATCTTCCTACCTCCTCACTTTGAATGTGTTTATGGGAAAATTTACATATCCAGAAAAATATTTTGACTTAGGCTTTTTCTGTATTCTTCATCAAAAAAGAATTCCTGCTTTAGGCAGAACATTGCCAGAAGGTCCGGTGAGGTGACCCTTTCCCTCTGCTCACCACTGGTAAGGCACATCAAGAGTGCTGGGTACAGTCATGAGCTCTCTAGTGCAGGAGAGAGAGAGACTTATTATAGCAAGTCCAGCCTAGGGTCACAAAGTTGATGAAGGGACTGGAGCATCTGTCATACAAGAAGAGGCTGAGAGAGCTGGGGCTATTCTGCCTGGGGAAGAAAAGGCACAGGGAAATCTCGTCAATGTGTATAAATCTCTGATGGGGTAAGTAAAAAAGACAGACCATTCCCCTCAGCAATGCCAGGCAAAGGAATAAGAGGCAACAGGCACAAATTGGCATACAAGAAATTTTGCTTAAACATAAGAGAACACTTATTTACTTGTGAGGCTTGTTGAAAATGGGTTTTCCAGAAATATTGTGGAGTCTCCATGCTTGGAACTATTCAAAGCACAGATGGTTACAACCCTGAGCAACCTGCTGTAGCTGACTTCTCCTCTGAGAGGTTTCATACTCAATTAAAGAGTTTTAACAAAGTAAAAGATTTCCTACCAATTAACTAACAGGGCATTTACTTGAAACAAAAGAGAATGACATTCATTTTGTTAGTGTATTTTGTTATAAATTTGAAATTTGATCTCCTAAAAGTCACAGTTTCCAAATGTCTGATTTATTGGCTGTCCAGGAGTGATTTTTCTTCTATGTGCTTCTTGCTGGAAATCCTATGCTTGTCAAAAGCCTCACATATGTTCTTTTTGCCAACCTAGATTTTCTCGGAAAAAAACATTAGAAAAATTGCAACCAGTTTTCCTCTGAAGTGCTCTATAGAGAGGTCCTTATCACCATGAACTGCTCTCTCCTCTTTTCCCATCTGACCACTTGTTTTCATCTTTTAATCTACTGGGTCCTCTTCCTGCTTTTCATTAAGAATGGACCTATGAGCCTGGCAAAGGCTATCAAAACCTTCACTTCATATCTCCTTGAAAATATTTTTCACATTGTCCTGACATTCACTGGGAAAGACCAACAAACAAATTTACATTTAGGATATTAAAGAATTTCCCTGAGATTCTTCTCCTTATCCTACTAACTGGTATTCCCCAGATCCCTCTTGATGTCATCTTACATAGAAATATATATATCTATATAGACATTCAAGCCATTTCATTACTGCAAACAGAGAAATCTCCAAAAATTAATCTCTTGGTACACGACAACTTGAAGGTCTCCCTATGGCTTCCAGTATTATTTTACTTGACCTTTAGTTAAAGATTTGACAGTTGTTAGAAACAGTCTTTGTAAGTCCTTTGGGTGATCACTGACAAAGCTTTTATAGTGTGCTTTATATTTATATTCCTCAACATCAGGCTATAAAATACAAGCTTGTGAAGGCCTATAATTTACTAGGAGATAACAAGTATTCATGCCTTTTATTCTTGTATTTACTTTGAATGTCATAAATTAAACCTGGCAGAAGATGAAGCAGCAGCTTCTTTTAAGGCGTATGTAGAAGGAGAATTAACACTGAAGACTATAAATTTTCAATATATTTACAGGACTGTTTTTCCGTTCTTTTTTTGACTTGACAAGGGCTGATTCAAATGCAGTAACCCAGGACAGACATGAATGACAAATATGCATACAGATTTGTGGTTCTAACATTAATGTATAACTTTTATTAATATATAATACATGGAAAATTTATAAACATAATTTCTTCAAAGTGATATATGTTAGAGTGATGTCCTTGTGCAGATTTGATTACCATTATGAGCAACAGTCTCTGAGATATGTTTTTCCTTACTGTGACAGAACACGTTGCTCAATCCAGTTTAACCTTCTGAGATACTCCTAAAAACTGAACTCAGTGACTGGTAGAGTGGGACCAAGTTCTCCAGTGCAATATGTTCAAACCTGAGTTATTCAAACAGGCCCCTAAACTTTGTGTATGTACACACAATCTAATTTCAAGAAATTCTGCAGAGTCGTTGATCCCCATTCAAATTAATGAGTACTCACACTCTGGAAAACTCAAGTCTTTTTTACTAATATTGCTTTATATTAATGCTGCTAAAGCCTTGAACAATGTTGTTAATGTGACTGACATGCTTTTTGTGGTGACAGAATTTCAAGAGAGCTTTGCTGCAAGATAAGCAGGTATGTTAATTTTTGTTGCTGGGTTGACTGCATCTAATATAGCAATGACAACATATGCAGATGGCATTTTACCACACTTTCAGATATTTTTAAATTACTTCATGCTATCATTCACAGTTCATTGCCAGGTGTCTCACCTGGTCATATGGATTTACCAGTATATTCTGTCAACGTTGCAGACTGAACTAATTTGTTATTTTTTTTTAACTTTCTTGTTGCCAGTCTGGTATCTGTTTCTACATTAAGTGAATTTCTCTGGTGCAAGTTTCCAATTCATGCACATGAAGCAAAATTTTGCTAATCTATAACACTTCTTGGTAATATCAGAAAATATTGCAGATCTCCTATCCATCACAAATCCAATGCATAATCTTCAAATAGACCTACTGGGAAACAATTTATCATCAGATATATAGCTACGTATGTTTAATTAAATAGAATTTGAAAAAAGCAGTTTTTTCAAAAATCAGGAACAATATGGCTGTCTTAAACTCTATATCTTCTGTAAAAGTGTCTGGAGTAGTACTTGAGAGAAAATAGTCTACTGAGAACACATCAGCGTTACCTCGTAAGAAAGATGGGAAAGAAGGAAAGCAAAGGCAGAAAAGGATGAGGAAGAAAGCTACTTCCATAAAATTGCTTATAAACATTATATTTAAATGTCTCCTTCTAGTTTGTAGAACTAGAACTCAGTTACAGAATTCAAGCACTCCATGGGATACTCTGAGATTAAACACATTCTCCTGAGCTTGTCTCTGAATCTCTGATTCTTTCTACTAGAAGGTCAGGAATGGTGTCTTCTTCCCTTAAAGGCCTCACCATCTCCCTGCTTTTCTCTGACCAAGAAATCTTGTCCTTTGTAAACTGTGGTTTCTTTCTGTTTTTTAAGGTATGACATTCATTATCATAAGAAGTGTATTGGAACAAAGTTGCATCCAGAATTCAACAATGTGCTGTCTATTCAAGTGTGCCTTCTGTCTGTGACCTTCATGCAGCAGCTACTGTTCCATATATCAATGAGTTCATAGCAGGAGTAGATGAAAACAGTGTAGAAGATAGATAAGGATGGAAAAAGATTCAAAGCCATAAGATTTTGAAACTGCATAAAATGCCCATTACTATGGCACATAGGAGTTAGGGAACATCAGAAGACTATGCACAGAAGACAGCATGCTGAGAAGGAATGTTTTTTGCAGAGGAAAAGAACGTGCACTGGTTGTTGGTGTTTGAAGAGATGCCCACAGAATTTATTATTCAGTGGGAGACACGCGGTATAAGCTTTCATCAGCTCTCTCACCTGCAAACTTTCCTCTGAGTGCAGAAGTCCTATGTTTTAAATTGGGAGGTAAGACAAAAGTAGAGTGAAAAACACTTCAG
>KZ505690.1:1428186-1442880 GCA_002844005.1 Limosa lapponica baueri
CCAGGGCGGTCGTGGAGTCCCCTACTGTGAAGGTTTTCAACACCCGCCTTGATGCAGTCCTGAGTAATGTGCTCTAGGCAATCCTGCTTTAGCAGGGGAGTTGGACTAGATGATCTCTAGAGGTCCCTTCCAACTCTGACAATTCCGTGATTCCGTGACAAAAGCAGTTATGACTGCAGCTTTATTTTGTAGACAGTGCATCAGTTTAAGCATTTTCTCCACATAAATTACCTTCTTGGTGTGTTTTCCATATCCTTTGTATTCCTCACTTTACCACTACTATAAAATAGTTTTGCATAGTCAGCTTACTCTCATCTGTCTTCTTTTTCTCTGGTCATTTCATTGAGTATGCTCAATGTGCTAGTAACAGATTCTCTTTGATATCTTGTATTTATACATCTGTAAGGAACAAAGATAGATAAAGATTTTTTCATTTCCTTATCTAGTATCCAAACAGATTATCAGATATCTGAACTTGGTTTATATATTCAGTAGTTACTGTAATTTGAAACTAATAATTCCTATAGGAGATGATTTGGTATCTCCAGAGTAGCTTGAACTGGACAGAAATACATTGTTTCTATTTTCTGCTGTCCAAATGGAAAGACGGCTATTTTGATGATGGTTCTATTCAAAGATTGATCCCAAAACTCATTGAGCTCTGGCAGCTCCCACTGACATTAGCAGAAACTGAAGATGTTTACAGCCTGTCTCGACAAAGCTCACAGGTTGTTTATCTCCTCAGGTTTAGCATAATCATTTTCTCAAAGTCTTGAAAGGGGGAAGGCTATATTAAAGAAGGATGATGCGCATACAGTCTTGAAATGAGACACTACCTTGTTCTTGGGTGGTACTACAGTTCCTGATTTAGAATATGCCACCAAAGGCTCAGCTAGTTTTGTCATGTTAAAATGGGATTGAAGCAAACCAGTATATTTTTATGGTTAAGTTCACGAGTAGTCTGCAACGTTTTATTCAGAGCTATGTGTTAGAGATTTTAAAAATAAAGGTAAGCTGAAAGGATATTCTCTAATGCATACCATGAGAACAGATTTTATTCTCTAGCACTCAGGTTTTCCTGAATTCAAGGTTTCCTGAAATCGGAAGTGCAGATAACTGTTGTTTTGGGTATATACTGTCCCCTCATAAGCATATAATCTGTATTTAAACAATTAATAACTGAATAGCTTTCGTATATCTAAGAATCCGTGAGAAGTATTTACTAACCATCACATTGCTTTTCCATTCAAACGTCACTTATAATTTTATTTATATTAACTTTATGCAAAGGATTAATACTCTTTTCATTCAAACACTAAGCCATCCATGACCAATCCTAGTACAGGCCCTTTAGGTGCATGGCATCCCTCATTAAATGAACAGTCAACAAATTTGAGCAGATTCACTGAACATAGCATAATAAAACATTTCTTAACTGATTCAAGACTTTGGGAGCACATAAGCACTGTCCCAAACAGAATTAGTAAAATGTCTTAACAAGACAAAAATATAAAAAGATAAATTCTTCTGCACTGTTTGCTTCTTACTGCACTAGGCCCCCTCATCTCAGCAGGCTGTCTTTTATGGGGTTTCAGGAACTTTTCACAACTGCTTTAGACCTAGGGATTAGTTTTAATCCTCCTACTTTCTCATAAATTCATCCTTTGGCTTCATTGAAACTTAATTAAAAACTTTTCTAGTGATCCAATCTTGTAGGCCTTCTGTGTTTACGAATCACATCTTCAGGGATGTCTGATAATGGAAGCAAACAAGTATGGATAGGTTCAAGAAAGAAAACACTTTTTACAGTAGATAGTTCACAAATTTGCCAGCTAGGAACAAATATAAGATGTGTTGCCTCTTTCTTCTTAACATTACTTACATTTAAAAAATACTTTAATATCCAAATTTCTCCATTTTGCTTGACTTGTTCTGCAGTTATTCTGATTTTGACGAAGTACTATTTCTTCAAAGCATCTTCTTTCTTTTGTCGTTCATCTTTGCATTTTAGCTATCCCTTCTTGAAGAGCAGCCATCAGTCTCTTGCTGTGGATCTTGGAGAAACATCATACACTCTTGACAAGTTATAGAATAATGTCTACATAATGTTAAGATGTTCCATAATGGGACCTTTTAATAATCTCCACCAGAATTCATAAAAAACTTCTCTTAGCCCCCCCAAATTTTTCTTAGCTGCCCCATCTAGTACTCCATCAAACAGTCAACAGTTAAGCTTGTTCTAGGGATTTCTTTTTAGTCAAGAAAAGGACACAAATAATAAAAAATATTTTTTCTTTTTCAGCACCAAATCTCAAAACTTTCCTTATACAAACCATAACTGTTTTATTCAAAAAAAGTGTCAAGGAAATGCTGAAATATTTCTATAGAGTTAGCTGATATCTCTCTTATTGTATGTTTCAAGTGAAAAATAATCAGGATAATGTCTTTAAAATACTAGCACTTAGATCGTTACAGCAATGAACTATGAGAATTTGCCAATGGTTGCTATATTCTGTAGATGTTATTCAAAATGAGTATTTATTGTCATGTTCCTTCATCTGAGTCATGGCATTGAATATATACAGTCTTTAGTCTGTCCATATCACTGTGTGGAACAAATGAATTGTCTTAGATTTTGTGCCAAGAAAAGGTTATAAATAAAAGCATTCTTTTCTCCTCACAGTTTCAAGCAATTTTTAATTGAATGTTAGCCTGCAAATTCTGTTTTACATGTCAGTTGGTTTAAACAAAAATCAAGTCTCAGCTACATCATGTTATGTGTGAAATCATTCCGTCTATGTCTGCATACCAACATGTTTTGAAATGTACACTGGGTAACCAAGATTGGAATGTATCCCATTTTCTTTTTATCCTTCTTCAGACATGATACCAAAGGAAGTCATTCAATAGTGTGTTTTCTCTGGTGGAAAAGCCATTTTAAAAACAGCTGGACACTCATTCACTCTACAGTAAACCAGATATCTGACATAATTCAGCCAGAAATCAAAATAAAAATAAACATGAAACCTTTTGCTGTGCAGATTCATATAGTAGTAAAATAAAGTTCCATATGTACTATGGGGAGAAGGGGAAAGGGAAAATTAGATTCTTTCTTTTTTGAAGTAAAGAATAACTATTCATCAAATCTTCTAGGTTCTGAATTGATTTCCATACTCTCATTATAAACAAAAATGACCAGTTAACCCATTATCTTTCCCTAGTACTAGCTTTTCACTAATTTTTCCTTCACTGGAATCAAAAGCAAGTAAACTCTCTTTACTAAATTTAATTGAACAACATGATTTGAATTTAATTAATGTAGTTATGTTTATTTCTGAAAAAATACCCAAACAGATATGAAGCACATATGTGGACACCACACACTCCCCCCCAAAACTATCCAGGGGTCTTAGAGCTACATTACTAAATTCTTTCAGCGAAACTTCTCCTTATTCAGAATGACATCTATGTGATGTAAATTCATGTATGTGTTTCTTAGAAAGAGACACACTCCTAACACTCGAAGATGAATAACAAATAGGTTTCCCCTAGCTTGCTCTCATGTTGGTTTATTATGTTTGGTAACCAGACAGTCCATTTATCATCAGGAAAGTATTAGCATTACATTTTTCACCTAATTTTCTCCAGTCAGTTCTTATTAGTTCAATAAAAAGAAGCTAGGAAAACGTTCCACAACCCACAGAAAAATAAAGATGAAATGAAGCTGTTTCTGTTAAAAGTCAACCAGGAATCCAGTATGGACCAAAGTGTGTCATTCAGCCAACATATGCCCTAAGCAACTACATAATAATCATAAAGAGGAGGAAAGAAGGAAGGAAGGAGGAAGGAAGGGAGAAAGGAAGGAAGATTAAGTTTGTGTTTATGTGTGACAATGATATCTGTTTTGTACTGCAAAAATACGGAGCAGTTAGAGAATATGTACATCTTTTTATTCCTGATGTAGCTATATAATTTTTAAAGAACCACTCTAGATGAGTCATCTCATTAAAAGAAAATTTTTGGAAGTTCCTGATCAGTTATGCTAAATGTCCTTGTCTTCTGTATCAGAACAGATTATGGCTATTTTCACAGAATGATATCGGGTTGGAAGGGACCTCAGGAGATCATCCTCTGTTTAAAACCTGAATGAGGATCATGCATGCACGTAACTATTCTTTCATCTGCTTCTTCTCCATGTAATTTCCACAAGGTATTTCCATGGCAAAGATAAATGGTTGTTGTGGTGTTGACAGACTGAAATCATGCTATGGCAGGCTACCTTTCACTTGCAGCAAATCTCAATACTCAGTTGATTTGGAAGTGAATGGAGAACCATTTTCCTACCCATGAAACTTCCATATTTCAAAAAGCATATCTAGTGATAAAGAAAGCTTTCAAAGCATGACAGAAAAATGATTAGGACAACTGGGATACAGAAATTTTTTTTCATGTCACTCTTCAGAGAGACTGATAGAAAAGACTTCAGCCTGGGTCTTCTGTTTATCTTGTTATTAGCTTAGTGTGAAAAAGAATGTCTTAGTATAAGAGAGAAGTTTACTATGAAGCTAATAAACATATTTAAATGATTTTTTCTTAAAACTGATGAGTTTTCATAGAATTATTTGCTTTACATGAACAGGCATTTTCCAAAAGGGAATGAAAGTAGAAAATTCTGATACACTTTAGACAGCTGGTGTGAATGGCATCATTGCCACATATCTCGGTTTGATACACTTAAACCTGTATACATGTAGGTGTTAATTATAGCACGATCAAGTTTAAGCTGTTAACTTTATGCAGTGAAAAGCGCTTTCTTATCACAGCATTGATACAGCAAAGGATATTCAATGAGTTAAAAAGTAATCATTTCATGCATGAATAATTGTGTCTGTAATCATGCAGGAGAGAGTCAGAGAGCTCTAATACATTCAGGGTTCACAAGACAGACAAAGAGGTAGAACAACGATAAATGATTGCTTCTGTTCCATTTTTTTCAGAGAGCAGGCTAGAACACTGTCAACTAAATGGGTCATCTGACTTCTCACTCAAGACTAATTTTTTCCTCTGATTTTTTTTCCTGAGGTTTCCCATCAGTGATTATTGTACCTCATCTTTTCACAGCCCTGCAGCTGAGAGACTGTTAATGGGATTTCTTAGCTATCTCAAGATGTTTTCACATGCTGCAAGCTCTGCCTGTTCACCTGCAAAAGCACGTCGCTTCCACCATCCTGTGGCTTTCGATTCAGAGTACTTCCAGAATCTGCACAGGTTTCCCACTTAGCTGTCCATCATGCGGTTGGCTCACACTGTTCACCACAAAGCCTTTTATCTCCCCTGCTCTTTTGTCCTTTTTTTCTAAAGTCCCTAACTAGCAATGATAAATTTACTATAGTATTTAATTTTAAGTGTCATTTTTACAGTAAATGGTAGCACATTAGTGGGCAAATTTGAAAAACGTAATGGCAGATACCTCGTCATCAAATATGTTGACTGACTTTAGAAAGCAATACATATTTATTATATTTGCAAATTGTGAGATATATTATTGAAAATAAATGTTAGAATCCTTAAGTGAAAATGGACTAGTATATAATGAAACATAATCAGGTCTTCCTTTTTCACATTCTTTTACAGCACAAAAAATACGCAAGGACATTAAATATAAATATATGCACATAAGTATTTACATTACTTAAATATCTACCCAGGATTTGAGTTTCATCATACCTGTACTTTGTGCTTCTGTGTGCTTAAAGGCAAAACCAGTTTGAAAAGGGGTTAAGTAATTTTGGGACCAGTAATAGCTTTCTTCAGCTGCCAGACTGTCCATTGATCAGAACCTCTTAAGGCAGGAACTAAATCTGCCTCTCCCCAAAGGCAATGCCTGCACAGACAGTCTCCAATCCTAAAGCAGGGCCTGTGGGCGCTTTTGTAATAGAACTGTTAAGTAATAATAGCTTTTCAACTAAGATAATGAAATTGTAGTTCTCATGTCACAAAATAGCCATCATGGGGATTAAGAGGAATTCTGGCTTTATCACACGCACCAAACTTTGATGTAGTCTCACTATCCTCTTTGTGGTGGTGGAGTGAAGCTTCAGATGTTGTCACACTGCCATGAGATGAGGAAAAAGTATTCTATTAATGGAGGATGGAAGAGTACTTTCCCTTCCTGCTTCTGCTGCTGACTTCAAAGCACTCTAAGGTCTTTCCCCAGTCAGAAAACTTACTCAGTCCCCAGTACCTGTATCCAGTAGCTGATCCCTGAGTCACCATTAGTTCCCAACATGATGTGCCAGCCACTAAAGCCCACAGCCCCTCACTTGTTGCTAAAATACATGTGTGCACACGTATACATGCTCCTACACACTACAGTCACCCAATCTGTACCTGGATCCTCTCATGTCCCTGCACACAGGGACACACATTTACAAAAGAGTCTTGCCAGCAGCTGGACCAGACCTATGGCCTTAGCAGTAGATGACCCTCTCTCTTCATGATCTCCCCATTAGCAGACTCAGATCTCCTGGCCTCTCCCATAGCTAACTTTCTGATCCTTTTGTCTCTCCAGTGTCTTATGGTTGCTTCAAAACTTGGCTCCCAAACCTCTTATCCTACTTGCCACCTTGTCCAGCTTGAGTTTCATCAGCAATCACAGGCTGGCACACACAGCCCAAGTCAACATACAGGCTCATTGACCTCTCTAGTCTGTGTCTGGCACAACAGACAGACAAACAGACAGACAGACCTGCTGATCTGATTCCAGTTGCTAGCATGAAGACCTCCATACACATGTACACTGGACATAGTACTCTCATGCAGGAAAGGAATTGGAAATGTAGTTCAATGAGAAGACAAGACAAGCTGTGCTGATTGGGTGAAGGACGTGGCCCAACTAGCCACTTGTTTGCATCTTTTGCATGTGACCAGTGCTTTTTACCATTATCCTTCCCTTTCACATGTTTGTTCCACCTTGATCCTGATCTTTCCCCAAGTTTGGTTACTCCCAAACATCCCATTATTTCTTGTATAATTCTGAAATGCTCTTTTCCTGCATCCCATAACAAGTCTCACACCCCTAGACAGTGAGCCCTTTCAGTCCAAAAGGTGACTGAGGAGAACATCTCCTATGGACCTGCTATGGGTGTCCTGCCATCCCAGTGGGGCTGGAAGCTCCCCTGGGAGCTCCCCTGGGACACTTGGCTAGGGGGACTTGTGTCTCTGGCTTGGTTAATGGGTTCCCCATCTGCTGTCATGCCTCAGTGCTCCTTCATGTGTGTGAAGGTGCCTGACATCTTCCACAGAAATGCCATGGGGTTTGTCAGAACATCTTTTGCAGTAATACAGATACACTAAATAAACCTTGGGTGACTAAGGTTGCAACACGGTGGAAATGCACATTAAAAAAATGTTCAAACACACAAGTAAGCTAAATTAACATACTACAGGTAGCTAAATTAGAGTAATAGAGAGCAGTTTCAAGCCAATTCAGCAAGGAGGACAAGAACAAGAGGACATATGTTTCATATAAAAGATTAAGTCAATTAAAAAACCCCAAAACTTAAATGAAGAAAACCCTCTCTCTTTGGCCAGCAGGAGGTATATATATCTCTCACTAAGAAATTACTATGCTGTTCATCTGCATTCAGCTCCTTTCCCAGAAAACACAAGATTATAATGTTCTGACATGAATAAGTTCCTATTCAGGTTTGTATCCTGTCTAATCAATACTGTAAGGTTATTGAAATACCTGCAGCTAATCTAACTTTTTTTTTTTTTTTTTTTCTGGTACAGTGCTTCTAATGTGACTTTATGTATTCAAACTCAAGTAATTCATGTACAGAGGGGAACAAACGTTACAGTCAAACTTCCAAGAATCTTGAGGGTTTGTGAGGGTTTTGCTTTTGTTTTTGTTTTTCTCATGACTCTTAAAAATTGATAAACTGTTAGTATTCTCTGGCCATCACCTTGAAAACTGCCTGCATTTTTGTATTCCCTAAAATTACTTTTTCCTTTCTGAATCCAACATACAGAAACTTATTTAATATCTTATACTACTCAGTGAGGAAGGATCTTCAAGCAAATCATTTCATTCTTTTCTGTCTTCTCTGACAGTATATTATCAGTAGTTGCAATGCTTCTAACGTGACTTGATGAAAGTAACTATTTTTAGGGAATGGGAAGATTTTTTCAGGAAAAGGAACTTAATCATCTCTTTAATCAGTGTGCCACAAAATATATGGACCTGACATCTAGCAGTGAAAATTGTGGCATAGGAACAATGGAAACAGTAGTAATAATAATAATAATTAGTGTTGACGATAACTCACAATGAATAATTCATCCGATAAATTTAGCCACTCTTCCTGCTCTTGGAATATCTGCAAGCAGAATAAGATTTCACTGGATATGATATTTTCATCAATTTATCTTTCAGCACCCAGAGAGTTTTGAGTTAGGTATTGGCACAAGTAGTCCTCTTGAGATTGTTTGACTATATGATACTGTTTTTTTCACCTATTGGAAGGACATTACTGGCTATGCTACAGCAATAAGAACAAGATCCAATATTCTTTGTTACAGGAGCAGAATTAGTTTTCCATTCACACATGCAAATGTCAGGTTTTGAAACTCATGTTCCACAAGCATCCATTGCAAAAATATCCATAAGAAGTTGAAACAAGAAAGTACACACTTTTCTAGAAAAAAAAAATCAAATTAATGTTTGCATATATTTTAGTTATATTTACTCTTCCCTTAGCATTCCTTTCAGTTTCAATAACCCTTTCATTACTATATCCTACATAATATACAATACTATAATACATTACAAACAACAGTAATGAGCCTCATTTTGTGCATAAGGTTAGGAAAAAAGGGACTAGACAAGCTGGAGGCAGAGCTGGTGTCACATGACCTTTCAGGCAGGAAGGTCATCATCATTCAGGAGGTGTCTAGTACACCCTTGCTCAAAGCAGGACCAGCTAGCTGTGAGGTCAAATCTTTATTCAGTTGGGTCTTGAGAACCTGCAAGGAAGGAGCCTGCATAACCTCCCTGAGCAGTCTGAGCAATCCAGTCTTGCAATCCATCCCTAGTGCATACATCAAACTGCTCCTGAACTAGCCATTTTTGCTGAATACCTTATACCGTAGTTGTTTTCATAACAGGGAAATATTCATCTGTATTTTGAGAGTATGGTGTTCTGCTTCTCTGCTTATATTTCACCGTAAACAAACACAATTCACATCAGCTACATGGAGCATATGCAGAATTTTCTCCATTCCTATATCTGAACCTCCTCAGTTGCTCTGTGTGTAGTAAGAGGAAAAGGTGCAATAAGTATCTTAGTGCACAATCACCTTTGAGTTATTATACATCCCAAGCGGATCATTCCACGATAAAATAACCTATTTGCTAAGTTATATATCTCAAGTTGATTGTTCCACAGTAAAATAATCTATGCTGAAAAGAGAACAGTATATAACATCATTAAAAGGTACCGGACTGACAAAGCTAAGATTTTTCATCTGCCCTAGAAGTTCACACAGCACAGATTTTACCATCCAGGTAGAATTTTCTGTGAACCTCATTCTAAATTGTTATTTCTGAAAAGAAAGAAAATATTTTCACTGCTATTACCATTTACTGTCACTAGCAAAGTTCTTTATCCTGGACATTAATTTCAAAACAATGGTTGGTCATGGTAACTAAACTAAACATGGACTAAACTGCATAGGTTGCACTCTGTGACTGATGGTTTCAAAGTCAAATGGCCTTATAAGGAGAATCACTATAGTTTAATGCAGTGCTTTGGGGAGATCAGGTAATCATCAATGTGCAAATTGTTCTCTATCCAGCAAGTGTGAGGTATACTTTTTCTTATTTTTCCTCTTGCTAGTGTTGATGCTGGACACCAGAAGAAACCTGTACGGTGAATGAGTAAATAATGTTCTTCCTTGTCTCCTTTCATTTACAATGGCTACAAATACAGTAGATAACACTACTCAAACATTTTTCTCCTTGAGATCTGTCTAAAATTACTCTCTACTGCATGTAGTTTCTCAGCTCAAGGATAAATTCAAGCTGAAATGTATCTGTTGAGCTGTGTGACCTGTGACTGCATAGGACATGGGTCTGTAAAGCAGTAATAAAAGTAACATTACCTGGCACTTTATTTGAAGTTATCGAATTCCTCATCGTTTATCGGTAATAGGAGTGTCAAGCTCTGATTTCCAAATCCCTGACTTGTGAAAAACCAGGGTTATTTAGTGTAGTCAGTGGAACTTTCTTTTTCTTGTTTTTCTAAGTGTACTTGTTATTCACACAAAGAAAAGATGTATGTGTTAATTCCATCCAACCTTAGACACTTAACTGAGTGTGTAAACTAGGAATCTAGCAATGTCTAATGGAAAAGAGATAGCCTGCCTAAAATTAGTCTCTCAGTCTCCCTCTTTTCAATAGCTATGATGACAGTTCCTGCTTTCAGCACAGGTGCTTAAAGAAGATGTCTCCATTTAAAACTTGATGAACTCAAACATCAGCATCAGTGCTTGACAACATTTGTGATAACTGATGAAAAAAAATGAAAATGTGTTGGAATCAGAATTTTATAAAAATAAAGTAATGATACCTAATGACTTTCCTGAAAAAAAAAAAGAAGTTATTTTCCAACTCAAGAAATCAAACTGCCAGACAACAGAAGTCAAAGTTATATTTGCTTGCCTAAGTTCACTCCTGAAGCCAAAGAAAGAACCTGAAAGACTTTTATGGATTCTTGGAAGATGGATTAAATCAGTGTTCTCAAATTTTTTTGTCTCTTCTCCAGTCTGGGTTAAAATAATAACCTCTCCTCTATTTTTTTTAAAATCATGAAATAGTGGGAAAAATAAGTTTAATTTTTTCTCCTTAGGTGTTTTCTTCCCTTTTGTCATGGACGTACTATAGTTCTGGGGGGAGAAGGAATTAACAAGGTTTTCCATTATACAAAATAAATCATCAACTTCCTTTATCTTAATTTATGCTTGCTTATGTGCTTTGTTTAACCATCCAGAATTTCTGATTTCTTTTGAAAGGGAGGGAGGAAGCTGTGCTGGGCAGGTGTGAGAGAGAATGGACTGTACTGATCATGTAGCCAGCAAGGTTTTATTTTTGTTCTTGTGATGACAACAGTTGATCATCTTGCAACCTTAGCTTTTGCTCCAAGGCAATATTGAAATCTAAATTTCTTATGCCTTATGAGAAATTTCTCAAACAAAACAAGCGTTCTGTGGAAACTAATTATTTGAGTGGAAACTATAATTATTTCTTTGACTTTTATCTAGAAAAACAGGTTAGAAATTTTCAGTTTTCATTGATATATAGCAAAATCCTTTGCCAATTAGAAAAAAAAATAATTTTACACTGACATTTGTTGGTATAAGAAAACATATTTTTCTTTGCCTTATTTTTTAACATAAAAGACTGCTCTTTCTTTGCTCAGTTCTTTCCTTAGATTCCTTTTCTTAAAACCCAGGAGCAAATAGCTAGCTAATGCCTCCATTTCTCATGGAAGGCATATTATAATGTTCTTCCTGCATCATGCTTTGCACTAATCCTGCTGAATAACCATCTATTTTCATTGATATTGGTTTCATCTGTCATTCTCTGTCCTACAGTCTTGTTCTCCCCCATGTTGTACTGAATCCAAAGTCTCTTTATAAGCTGCTCAAGAAGAAGTCTTTCTTATCTCTACAGATATCAGCTTCCCCAACATATGTAAATTAACTCTTGATTTTTTAGCTTAATTAGAAAAAAAAAAGGTATTGGTTTCATGTTGTCTTTTCCTTTGTGGAGACTGGAAAGGCAGCAAAATACATATACCATACAAGTGGTTCTGTGGTTCTTTTTTCCCCTCTATGTATAAATGGAAGTTAAATGCTTAATATCTCTATCAAGGCCTCTGCATGAAACATCAGTGCTACAGGATTTTTCTACTGGAATAATAAAAAGCCCCACAACACCTTCTGGGATCGTTTTTTTAGTTGATTGACTAATCGGGGGAGAGCAAAAGGGCAGTTGTGACAGAACTTTTGCCCTTTGTTTAACCTCTGTAATTTCTTCTTTTCAAGTATTACCTAGTACTAAAATAACTTATTGCTATAACCATATGATATCTAAATTTATATTATATCATACATCATTGAAAAACCATTGAAGTCAGAAGTTTTCCTTTAGGTATGTGCAAATGCATGAATGCCAAGTGCAAATTTATGAAATACAATAATTTAGATGCAGTGGTGAATACTAGTTTATTTTTTTCTCCATTCCTACTTTTAATATTAATAATCTACTTATGGTTCATCCTTGTTATAATCTCAATATTCCCTCCTGTTCACAGTACTGTAACTACTTTTGCCAATGAATAGAAAAATGAGCCAGATTTCCCCTTCTCTTTCCATATACTACAGTGACTTTGATCATTTGATCCAGCAACATGCAAGGGACTGAGTACTTGTATGTAAAACTTGAAAAATCAAGAATCTGAGATGGGCTAAACAACATGGTTGTATGCTGTGTTTCACCTCTTCTTGCTCTTACACTTAAATCAGAACTGAATCATAATTAAACAACTGTCTTACCTAATTATTTTGATATAAAGTTTCTCAGTGCTTTTATTTGATTTAGGAGCTAAATGGGTTTCCTTTTTTCTTTCTCTTGTTCTGTCTTTTGTTGAGGTAGACTGCACACTTTGGGTGGCCATAACTGTTGATTTGAATGTATAATGGTATCAAGTTAGGTAGTGTTATAGTACAGATTTTCATGGTGATTGATCTGAGTATAGTACATCTGATAAAATATATAATGAAAGTTCAGAGATCGCAAAAATGACTGAGACAAAAAAATGCCCTGTTATGTTGTTCTCTCTTTGTGACCTCAGATAGGGTGCATAGAAGTGAAAAAAAATTTCCTATGTCTTTTTCCCTTCTTCTCCCTCTTTTTTCCCTTTTTTCCCCCCTTTTTTTTTTCCTTCTTTTTCCCCATTTGAGATACAATTAAGGACTTTTAAGTCACAAACTTAATATTCATCCTTGTCTAAAGCTACAGTGTTGGTTAATCTTTTCAGACATTGCATTTGTTCACTAAATCTTGACTCCCAGTTTAGTAAAACTAGTCTTTGGTTTCTTAGCTATAACCATGTTTTACTTAGAAATTAGGACCTGTTAGCATTGGATTGTTATGTAAATCCAGATGTTGATTTCATGTTGAGTTCTCAATTCTCATGTATGTGTTGACTTTTCTAGGGGTTGTTTTTTTATTTGCAAAAGAGATTCATACTACTTATGCTACAGATTACAAAAATAACCTGTTTCACCTCCATGAAAACAAAGAAGTCTTTAAAGCAAGCATAAAGAAATTGCCCACTTTCACTCTCTAATAATCTTTTACTTGTTTTTCGAGTAAGTTGCATGTGGTTGTACACAATAAAATACTGTTCAGCTAAAACCCCATTTTGAACAATGTAGCAATATTTTAATACGCTCACAGGTCACTGGATGTTCAAGTTCTTCTTTATCAAAAATCAAGGATTACTTTTTTTAATTGCTTTTGAAATGTTTACCCAGTGCAGTTCCAAAACTACTTATCTGAAAGAAGTGGATATTAAGCTCCTCTCCTATAAGCTGGAAGATAAGCTTATTTCATATTTGCTTATGAAGGATTAATGCAGTTAGTGTTTACTGAAGTTATGAAAACAAAATATCTCTCCATAAAAACATGACATTGTATCTTCAATTTTGAACATGGAAAACTGCCATGTTGTGCAAAATGCAGTCTAAGAAGGAATTATTTCTACTCTTTTTTTTTTTTTTAAATAAAACATGCCATGAGTTTCATGACATAATTCATGACTAAGTCTTTCTGTCACTGTACCTGAGAAAAATCTATAATCAGGTTTTAGTTATGAAGATTGCATAGGAATTGCAAGACTGCCATAGCTTTAACTGCACAGTAAAACCATACCCTGGTTTTAATAGAAGACATAGAGGTCCTCCCTCTTGAAGGGTGACAGTTGCATCAATAGTAAGAGGAGGTGCAACTAATATGTGAAGGGCAGTTAATTCCAGTGTCCAGATCCCAGGTCTAGATTAAGGTCTTTCTGAGAGGCAGCTACAGACTTAGAGAAAGACGAATTGACATCTTGTTCCAGAACCAAGATGTCTCACTGATTCTCTGGCTTGAAAACTAAGGAAAAACAAGGTTTTCTAGAGGGAAGTAACAGAGGATGTCTTTTAGGATGTACAGCCATTCTGATGTTGTCATATTATATATGTACTTTGAATGCAAATTGCATTGTATGATACAAAATTTAAGTGTATAAAGGTTTACCTAATTGAGGACGACTACTGTATTCACACCTGTTTTGAAAAAGTGCTTTCCTTATAAAGTTTCTGTAAGTTATTTTCTTCTAAACAACTGTGTGTTATGTCATTCATAATCACACATAAAAGAACCAAGATAAACCAATCTATTACTGTTTATTATTTTTTTTTCTAAACTTGTAAAAATAGAGGTTTTCAGTGATTTCATAAATTAATCTATACTTACGTGTTGCCAGCACGGGTTCATGAGGGGCAGATCCTGCTTGACAAACCTGATCTCCTTCTATGATAAAGTGACCCGCTTGGTGGACGAGGGAAAGGCTGTGGATGTTGTTT